>JAEQML010054104.1:0-38863 GCA_016904865.1 Pissodes strobi
TTTTTTGTGCATATACCGCCATTTGCTTTTCTCACATGTTATCTTATCTACTCCATTTTATCTAATCCGAATTTTTATTTTAATGTAACTTTAATTTTGATCATATGGGGAAGTTTATATATTCTTTTTAGGGGTGATTCATCCCTATCTTTGTTATATTCAAGTTGTCTGTACCCTGGGTACATCTTTTATTTGCCGAAAATGTATTCATGCGAGGGGGGGCTATGGTTTTTATTAAAGTAAGGGGGCTTCGTCTAATGCGCACTGGATTATTTCAGGGCACTTTCCGGAGGGTTACAAGTTTTCCTGGGGGTCCACCGCACATACCAGCAGGCGACTGCCTTTACCTGCAGTTACCAGTACCACTATCCTAGTGGGTGGGAAGCAGGCCTTGCCCGCAGCACTTATCAATCAATCTCGACCCTGAGCAATCAAGATCTAGTCTAGATCTTCCCCTCGGGGCCATCGAGAGGCAGTACCTGAGGTATTTAAAGGTGCCCGGCGCCTCCACCGGAGTTCAACGACCGGATTTGGGTATTGTACAGAAGCTTTATGTCTCATTAATTCTTATTTTTATCCGTTTAATATAATCGCTCTTTGTTTTCCTTCATTAATATAAATCAAACATTGAACGCTGAGTTCTGAGGTAGCTCATTAACTTTATTTACATTTCTTCACTGGTTTATCGGACCAGTTAATCTGATTGCTTTGAATTTTCTCTCATTTTAATAAAAGTCAAGCGTTGGCTCGATAATTTCATTCTTTTCATTCATTAGTCGAGTGATATAACCGCTCTGAATTTTATCTCTTTATAATATGAATCAACCGACAGCCACGCTTTCAATAGTTTTATTATAGTTTGGTTCTTTTATTAACTCATCGAGTTTTTTTTTTGATCTAATTATTGTGTCCGTTCATTGCGGCATATTATCATTGCTACACTCAAAAACAGTGCAGCTATTAGCGCACTCATACCTAGTTGTAATTAGCTTAGTTAACGTCAAGTGATCACTTTGATAAGTAATATTTAGTGCATTTAATGGTAAGGCATACAGAACCGAGCATTACCAACCGAATTGGTCTCTGTACAATCTCCATATTGTGCTCTGTTTATTTTATCAATTACTTTAACAGTCATTTAACATTCTTTTGTCTTTAACTAACCACATTTTTATTTAACATTTTTCTCCAGATAGATTGTTGCTGTGTTTTCAAAAAAAAAAAAATAAATGAAAGAACTTAGTATTGTTCCTTAAATTTTTAGATTGTGTTTTCTTGATAGGTTGTTAGTTGATTATAATCCCGCCATTATTCCCATTTTCTTGTTAGTTTGAAATTAAGTACTAAGTACCGGTTGATTTTATGAGCTGACCTAGCCATGTTGTACAACACCAGCAGAGCATTTTCCGTTTAGTTGGCTAGAACCGGTGGGGTTCAAACGACCCCACGACAGGGGCCAGGCTTTGTAACACGACTCTCCGGGGCTAGGTTCCTTTTTAATTAATTGGGAAAAAAATCTTTTCTAAGTGTAAGTCAATTAGCTTTTAATCCAGTTATGAGCACAGCATAAACAATGAATTTATTGTAACCGTGGAATCTGTCAATGATCTGGGTGTAACATTTGATTGTAAGCCATCATTTAATCAGCATATGGATGGTATTGTTTTCAAGGGTTTCAGATTGCTTGGATTTGTGAAGCCTAACACTAAATTTATTTACGACACTAAAGCACTAATTTGTCTATATAACTGTCTGCTCCGTAGCATCCTCGAATATTGCTCAGTTATTTGGTCTCATTATGCCGTCCATAAAAACAGATTTGAGCCAGTGCAAAATGGATTTGTAGAGTGTAGAGTATCTATTATACAAACATCGTTTCCCCTCCTCTGGACTCACCAATGAGACCAAGCTATTGCTGTGTGGTATGAAGGGTCTAAAACGCAGAAGGAATGATGCACTGCTTCTCTTCACATTTAAACTTCTGAACAACATGGTTGACTGCCACCAATTGTTGGAGCTGGTTCTTTTGCTTGTCTCAGTCTCACGTACAAAGCAGCGACATCTATTTTACGAACCTTCACATAGAACCAACTATGGCCAACTATGTTGACAGAATGATGTGCAACTACAATAGACTCTATTTCGACTGTGATATTTTCAAGTTGAAGCAACTTATTAAATATGGTTCAGTTTAGGGTTACGATCTGTATTTTGTTCGTTTTTTATTTTGTGACTACTTATTGTTGTGCAATTGTTCCCTTTACTGTTTATATAGTTTGCCCTGCATTGTTTTCGCTGATGTATTTTTTGTCTTTATTGTTGTGCCATTTGGAACTTCTATATTGTTCCGTAGTGTATTGTTTGTTTAAATAAATAAATAAATAATTTTGAAAATCAGGAAATATAATTCTCTAAAATAGTAACTGTTTTTCTTACCCACGTTACCACGCATGTATTTTGGATCAGCTTGCATATTCCCGAAAACTTAAGCGAAAATCACCCCCTTAATTCGAGCAAATGAAGATAATTAAGATACCGTGCCAAGAAAGAAAGAAAGCATCCCTCATCGTTATCATTCCTTTTTTCCGCTTTCACGATAAAATGTTGACACGTTGGCATTATCTAAATATCACGCGTTGTATTCACAAGACGCTAAAATTCCCGGAAAAATGGAAGTTCACGTAATAAAGCAGCAATTTATGATTATTAAACTCTGTTCGGGGAGGCACATGCAAACGTTTTCTTTTTTGAAAATAAAGATGATATAGGGCAAGGTCTGATTGAGGCGTTAAGTTTGATTCGATAATTGTTTTTGCTTACAAATACGATTTAGAGAAAAAGCTTCATACATATTTGAGTATGGACTCGTTAAAAATGAAAGTTAAATGTGCTCCATATTGTTGAGGCTGAGTGGTTTTCTCTGCTTGTGTAACAGATGTTTTAACATTGTAACTATTTAGTGATGCCGCTTTGTAATGAATATCTAGCTCAATCGCTAATTTGTAAAGATAGAGCAAAAGTAAATTTATTTAGTTTATTTGAGGGTGTGAGTTAAGTTATTTCCTCTGTTGATTAAATTTTTATATAAAGGCGCCACTTGCGATAAATCAAAGAAATCAACTTAAAAACAAATTATATATTAACTATATGCTTAAATTACAAGTTATGGTACCATGTGCACTGCAGTTGTCAATATAATTGAGATCAATATAATTAAAATTAGATTACAAATGCAATCAAATACAATTGATTACTGAAAATATAATTTACAAATATTACTTGAAATACGGTTTATAAATAAGCTTGTTATATGATGAAAATTCAACGTCTGCACACAAGATGCCTGACGTTTCTTTCAAAATTTTGTACGTTCTACCTATTTTAATCTTCAATGCTTGGATTGGGCAATTTAAAACACGTGACAACCGTTGTAGGAAACCCGGCGTCAAACTAAGGAAACATTCAACATACGCTAAATGTAGCAATCTATTGTAGATTACAGGCATTGAACAACACTCTACGTTCTTCAATTACCTACCAACTACACTAGTTAAGCCCGTTTCCTAACAGATGGCATTCCCACAATTAAGCGGTCTGCACCGACACGAATCCATAAAATTATAGATACAAATCTGCGTACCTGTTCTCCTTAAAGTTAATTGTGCGAAATATATCCATTCATAGATAGGTGTCACTGCCGATCTTATAACGGGTAACAATCATTTGGATATGTTCGTTCCAATGTCGGTAAATTCGAATTTTCTGTATCAGTTCTCGGTTAAATATCCAAAAACAATTAATTTATTTTCTTGCATTCATAAACTTCAATATAGTATAGCACACCATTGGACTTATTTTTAATGAAATTAATTTGCTACGCTACTGGGAGGCCGGCATATAGTAATGGCGCGGCGTCTTGATTTAATATGAAAAGTGGGCGATGTAGATAGGCAACCAGCAGTACATCAGCGAGTAATTTTCTTTATATAACGTTGTTTTTTTGAGGTTTGGACATACTAGCTGCTTTGTTTTGTCAGTTACGTGTTTTTGAATGTTTCGTAAAGGAGTTTTGATCGAGATATTGTGCAATTTTCTAATTAGGAAGTGAGTTCATGTTTACATAGTCGGCGGTATTTGAATCTGACTTCGTGTGTTTCGTCGGGAACCAGTTTTTTACGAGTACGAGTGCATAAAACCGATGGAAACGAGATGACGAGCCTCTTTGGTGAGTTCGAGACTAGACTTTCAGCAAGGCTAGGTAATAGTGTCGGTAAAATTTTCACTATGGTCTAATTCCTTTGGAATTGGAAGCAGCTAGTCTGCTAATAATGTTCGACTCTGTCGCGTCCTAGGATGGATTAGCCAAAACCTGAAGGAGAATGAGCCATAACAACAGGCTTTTACTTGTATCTCACTTGTATTTCACTGGAATCTCATTCTGATCTCAGTGTGAACTCTTAGGAATTTCGCTTTTTCAAAATCCAATGAAAACACCAACTTTTAATTATTCCTAAGGCCAAGTACTAATCATTCTCGAACTGGAGCTTAATACCACTTTTGGGGGATTACTTAATCTGGATTTTAGGAGAATGCTCCATTCTTAAATCGTAGCCCGGGGGGTAGCGATTTGCTGATTTGAGAAGTGGAAACTATATGGTCGGGAGGACTCCGTGGTTGTGAAACCACTCTGCTGTGAAGCGCTTGGAGGCCTTGAGCATTCTCGTTGTCTGGAAGTCCATAAAGATAAGTGATTTTTTTTTTAGAAATGTTTAAATACCCCACATGATTTCTTAACAACAGAAAAACCAACATTTCAAAATTTAATTCCATATTTATATCTTGTAAATTTAGCTTATGGTACATTTACGTACTGTATTGTACATTTCCGATTATATTTCAAAATTATCTTGCCTATCTCTAATTAAGTATACTTTTGTCTTATCGTATCTCACGATTACCTGATTGTACATTTATCTTATTGTACAGTTATCTTGCCTTATGGCCAAATTGTCTTACCTATTGTCGCGAGTATTCGTGATGACAGTTCTTTTAATTTTTTCTTAATGCCTCCACCAATCTGTCATCATACGTTTGAATCGCGATGCCACGCCTTACTCAGCGTGCAGGGGTATAACTCCGATGGTAGTATGGGATTCTTTACGTAAGGTGAGAAACGAAGATAAAGAAAGCACTTAAAAAACAATAAAGTATATTAGATAAACTTAATGAGAAAAGATTAACAATGTGTATTGGTCAAAGACTTAACGATAGAGCTTTAACAGCGTTAAATTAACAATGTGTATTGGTCAAAGACCCAACGATAGAGTTTTAACAGCGTTTACTGGTCAGAAACTTAATGAGACTAGCCTATACCCAATTATTAAGGTGCGCATGCTTTCTTGACTTGAGGTATGTTTTATGAATTGTTTATAGGTCTTTTTGGTCATTGCTTTGTAAATATAGTTTATCTTATGTTGTGTTGTGTTTTATTTAATGTTAAGGCATCTAAGAGCACTTGGATACTACACTTTGAACTACTTGACAGACTACTTAGAAACTTCACTCGAAGAACTTTGACAGACTCGACTTTTCTACTGTGGTTAATGAAACCCCTAGTCTTAGCAGTCGATGTGGCTAACCAAGTACTAGGTTTGGGACAGGAAAAGGATTATAACTTTAGCAATCATGTGACTAACCAAAGAGCGGATTGAACCAAAAGCAGTCATGTGACTAACCCTGGAGCTGGTTTAGGTGAGACCAAAAGTCTCTCGAACTGAAGGTTTGCCAGTGTATTTATATTAGAGAAATTGCTGATCATTGCATGCTTAAGGTTCATAATCGCTCCCGTTGACTGCTCGCGTTGTTTATAGTTTGCTTTTAATGTTTATTAAATAATTCCCAAGTTCAAGTTCAAACTTGGGACATGGTGATAATTAGTTAATAGCTTTATGAATTATTATATTTGACACTATCTTTAACTTTAAGTAACTTTGTACATATTTCATTTACCATAATAATATCTCAAAATTAGATTGTCTATTTTGAACCCTAATTGTATTTAGCTGATTGCACATTTAATTGACTAAATTGCAATAGTATCTTATGGCTTTTAACTAACTTGGATTTTGACCTGATCAGTCAAAATAATTATCTTTATCACCTCTATATGATATGGTGCTTTAATATTCTGTCATATTATTGGGTACTCGATATTATTAAGAGTAAATACTCTATATATTTGGAATTAATTTTTGGAAGTTTAAAACCAAAATTAAGGCTATAAACTTTAGTAATCATTCATTCAGTAATTATCTTTTCTTCACTTATTGCTTAATAAGTTTTATTATTATCCTGGCTAGAGCTACTTATCTCACAAGAGAAGTTTTTAATATATACTGAAAGATATAACTTGGATTTCTTTCAGAGATGTCTGTTAGATTTCACAATTATTTCATAAAAACAATTTTCTGTCGAAAGTCAATATTTTAATATCAATTTGATTTTACTCAATTCTGGGAATCCTAATAATTTGGTTAATTTTGTAGCGAAGTTTCTTGACTTATTACTGGACTGATTGTAACTTAAGGGCTATTAGCTTATCAGGATCATTAATTTTAATTAGGGTTATAAAGACAATTTCGTCTGCAAGAACCGAGATTTGCAGTTGCACTGTTTGCAAATAGGTATTATCCAAGTTAGCGATTTAATTATAGGATTTTCTCGAATCAATTCAGATTGATATATGTTGAATTTGTTTTTGACCTCTATAGAATATTAAATGCTTCACAGTAGTTTGAAGGAAATGTGATCATTGAGTCGAAGGTTATTATTAAAAATAATCAGGAAATTGTATCTTTTATTTCTTGCGCTTACCTGCCTCATATAGATAATATAGTTAATACTAGCGGTCGATTTAACTTATCTTTTCCTATATTTTGGTCAATTTAACTTACCTTTTCTTATCTTTCGATCAACTTAACTTATCTTTTCTTATCTTTTGGTCTACTCTGGACCTGGCGTCCATAAATTTAAATTTTCAAAATTCGAACTCACACTCCTAGGGCCACCGCAATAAGACGTATCTGAGCAGCGACAGGGTAACTCAAGGAACATTTAACTTTAACTTTTACTTTTACTTATACAAATAATTTCAATTAAAATCGAAATAAAATTTGAGAAATAAAAGGTAAAAGGGGGAAATGTTATAACCGAGCATTGAAGAAAACCATTGATAAACAGGTTGAATTAATGGAGCGGAATAGACTGATATTTGATAACATATAGTCCGTTACAACATATTGTAACTAAGTTACGTCGAGTGGACTCGGGAAGTGTAAACGGAACATGATCATGTTTTGGTTATTTTAGTAAATGGTTATTTAGCATTTGTTCTTATTCGCTTAACTTGTTTTTTAACATTAGTAATTATCGGTTACCTATCTTACTTCTTGTCTAGCCCGCAATTTACCCTGCGTACCTCAACAGGTAAACGTTTTACTTTCAGCTAGCTGGCTTCTCTGTTAAATGGCATAACAGATACAGCTTTTTATATCGCATCTGACTAAAATAAAGTTTCTGCTTGTTTTTTAACACTTAATAACGAGTTCTCTTTTGCTATACGTCAATGGCAGACTGATTTATAGTTTTCAGTCATTATCGTACCTCGTTTTTATTTTTTTATGGCAGTTGCACACACACTAAAGGAAGATTCCATGGCGCTCGACGAGCGGTGTGTGTGCGAAGATGTTGATTGACACGACTCTTGAATATTTGTAGGTTGTAATTAAGGGGAAACAGATGTCCTGGGAGTGAGTTCCACAGTGATGCAGTGCGCCATACAAAGGAGTTCTTGTAAAGCGACGTTCTAGGTGTTTCCAGTTGTACGACGAACTGGTGCGCTCTTGCCGTCTGTCGTGATTGTCTGACAGGTGTTGCCAGAGGCGGGATAAGGCGGGCCAAATCCTGGAATCATCTGCCATGAAAGTATCTGTAAAACAGAGACATCTCGGCCACATGTCTGCGGTGTTCCAGACTATCCAGATTCCGTGTCAACTCCGGGTCGCCGCCGCTGATGAGACGCACAGCTCTGTTCTAAATGGAATCCAGCAGCTTTAGGGTGTGGTTTGGTGCGGCACCCCAGATATGTGAGCCATATTCTGAGCACTGTCTTATTTGCGCTTTGTAGAGCAAGAGCAACTGGTATTACTCCAAGTGAAGTAACTTATTTCAGTAATTCAATCAGTGATTAATTCTGCTCTAAATTCAGTCCCTACTGACAAGTATAATTTTAAGTAACACTGAGTACAATCGGTCATCATCATCATCATCATCCAGCCTGTTGAGTCCACTGCTGAACATAGGCCTTCCCCAAACGTTTCCATTCTTCTCGGTTTTGAGCAGCTTGGGTCCAGTGTCCCGCTATCCTTTTGATGTCGTCGCTCCAGCGCATTGGAGGCCTTCCTTTGCTTCTTTTATCAGCACGGGGTCTCCAATTCACAAGTCTGATGGTCCATCTATTATCTCTGAATCTCGCAACATGTCCTGCCCATTTCCACTTAAGTGTGGTAATTCGGCCGATTATGTTCTCGACTTTCGTTCTCCGGCGAATTTCTGTATTTCTTACACGATCCTGCAGCCTGATACCTAGTATTGCTCTTTCCATTTTGCTTTGGGCCACTCTGAGTTTGGATATGATATTTAGGGCAAGTGTTTCTGCTCCATATGTGATGACCGGTAATACACACTGATTGTAGACCTTACTTTTTAGGCTTATTGGTAGGCCCCTATTAAAAACATCCTTCAACCTACCATACGCTGCCCAGCCCAATCCTATTCTTCTAGCAAGTTCATGCTTTTGGTTATCTCTAGTAATTTTTATTTCGTGACCCAAATATTTATACTCGCTAACTTCCTCTACAACATGGTTATCCAGTGTGATAGAGCCTCCAAGCACCCGGTTCGTCATAAAGTTCGTTTTTTGTTGGTTTATTTTTAGTCCAACCTTCTCCGTGGCCTGTTTTAGTTGTTCAATCATTAATGCAGCTTCCCTAAAATTGTTTGTGACTAACACAATATCGTCGGCAAATCGCAGGTTATTCAGCCTTTTCCCATCGATTTTAATGCCAATGTTCTCCCAGTCTAGTGTTTTAAAGGCATATTCTAAAGTGGCGGTGAATAACTTTGGGGACATTGTATCGCCTTGTGTAACTCCTCTTTCAATGGGAAATTTGTCGCTGTTTTTATGGAGTCTAATACTAGCCTGCGAATCCCTGTAGATACTGTGGACCAGACGAGTATATGTATAGTCGATACGGCATTGACTAAGGGCTGCCATTATTGCATTCATTTCAATCATATCGAATGCTTTTTGGAAATCCACAAAAAAAAGCACTAGGGGTCTATTATATTCTATAATTTTTTCTAAGCGCAAGTAAGTGATCGTTCGTTCCGTAGCCTGATCTAAACCCCGCTTGCTCTACAGGTTGATAGAAGTCTAGTTTGTTTTCCAATCGTTTGTTTATTATTTTAGTAAATAGCTTGTACAAGTGGAAAAGCAAGCTTATGGGTCTGTAATTTTCTACATTTGCTGAGTTTTACTGCTTCGATCATTATCTGGTCTTCTCCCGGCGCTTTGTTATTTTTCATACTCCTAAGGGACATTTCTATTTCTTCCACAGTGATCTCAGGTAGTTCCTCCGATCCTTGATTCACGACTCCAGTGCTTTTCTTTATTTCCTTGGGTTCTTCTTCCAATTCTTGGCTGCTCTGATATAGCCTGGTATAAAACTCCGCAACGATCCGAAGCAGTTCTTCTCTGTTGGTTGTTATCTCTCCATTTTGGTTTTTTAGTTTTAAAATTTCATTTTTGCTGGTATTCAGCTTTCTTTTTAGGACTTTCAAACTTTTGTTCTCCTCTATGGTGTTCTTGATTTGGTCAGTATCATATTTTCTTATGTCTTGTCTGATTCTTTTTGATATGTCCTTGTTCAATTGACGCAGTTCCGTTGTGGTGACATTTTCTTCTTGTAAATTTCTTCTGTTGTTCATTAATGATCTTGTACTTTCGGAGATTTTATTATCTTTCTTCTGTTTTCGACAGCATCTCTTTATGGCTTCAAGGATAGAGTTTGCGATTTGTTGATTTAATTCTTCAATATTTGTGTTTTCGGACGTTTCCGCAAGAATGTTTGTTATTGTATTTTGAAATTCTTCCAGGTTTGTAGGGCTTTGCCACTTGGTTGTTGCTTTAGTCTTAGTCATTTTATATCTTTCTTTTCCTAAGTTAATCTTTACACTAGCTCTAACCGTTCGGTGATCACTTCCAACCGATACACGGTTTAATACTGTCACATCGTGTATTATTGATTTTTTGTCGGTGATGATGAAATCGATCTCATTCTTAGTGTTTCCATCCGGGCTATGCCATGTCCACCTCCTGTTGGGCTTTTTATGGTAAAAGCTGTTCATTAAAAATAAATTCTTCTCCAGCAAAAAAAATAGAAATGTGTCTCCTCGATGATTTCTTACACCACTACTAAAATTTCCCAGCGATATTTCGGCTTCGTCTACTTTAAGACCCATTTTGGCGTTGAAGTCTCCACACATAATGGTGAAATGGGTTCTTTTCTCATCCAAAGCAATTTCAAGGTCGCTATAGAACAAATCAGCTTCCTCGTCAGAGCACGCCAATGTAGGGGCGTATGCTTGAATGATCTTGACGCTGTATTTAGAGTTCAATCTTAGCAGCATGTAGGCAACTCGTGTTGATATATAATTGACGATATTATCTGTGTGCTTCTTGTTTATTATGAATCCAACGCCACCGACCGCCTTGTCTTGTTCACCCAAATAGTAAAGCGCATATCTTACTTCGCAGAGGCCCAATATGTCCCAATTGACGTTTTGCAGTTCTTCTTCCAATTCGAGTAGTTTGCATTCCGAGGATAGTGTTCTAACATTATATGTTGCGATTTTCAGGTGTATAGTCTTAGTTTTGTTTGTGCGCTCTTTCGTCCATTTGGTCAAATTTTTCAAATTTTTATCCCCCCGTGAATCCTTGGGACAGGCTGTGCAGCGTGAGATTTTGACCTTTGCGGTCTACTCACCTGGGGTAGTGTTGTTTTGAAATTTGACAATTCCATGTTTGGGGAGAAAATGACATTAAGTACCATCGGTAAAACAGCATAATTTTTTTGCTGACATGAAGGTTGCTACCGATCTATTCAAAAGAGGACTAATTAGTAGGCATAATTGAATTGAATTTATTAGACTCAATAATTGTTTTTTTTTTATTTATATAACTTCTGGTTGGGTTAGTTTGTTGCGAAGCCTAAGCCAAAACGAATTTCATATTACAACTTGGGGATTTTCTGACTTGTGCCTTTAAATAAATTTAACCCTCCCGCCAGCTCGTTCTGGTCTACGCATCTTTAATTGTAAATTTTATTAACTTTATTCACTCTCGGTTTCTTCTAATTAGAGATGAAAGTAAATAAATACCTAAAAGCTAGCAATCTCTCTATAGCAGTTTCTAACTAAAGTCTAATGTTAATAGTTGCATACATTTAGAACATCAGTAATTATTATTATAGCAGGAAACTTAACGACCTATAACTGACTCGTTGCCCAAGTTTCAAGATTAGTCGTAAACTTCGCTTGCGGTCAAGAACAACTAGAAACAGCACCGCATGCTGTAAACTGCAGTTCCAAGCACTCTCTTGCGAAAACTTCGAACCAGAAACAAGTTTTAGTTGAGGGAAACCTCAATTTTATGGATGGATCCATTATAAGTCTTAATATGGAGAGAATAATTCAGGTTTTAAAAGTTTGTCCGTAAAGAAGTCTACTCTTTTATTTACGTGTTCTTACATGAATTTATAAAAAACTCAAAATGAAGCTGACAAGAAACTTAAGAATATACGCGTTGTTCGGAAATGGTCTAATTAGATGACCTGCTACAAGTCTGAACCTGAATACTTTAAATATAATTTTAAGAGTGTTTTTCAAAAAAATACCAGATATAGTGCGCCAAGCGAGTGAACCTTAACGACGACTGAGGGGGGTAGAGGACTAGCACGTAAAAAATCTTGCCTTCCCATAGTCGCACGAGGTTATTCTTACCATATTATTGTTGATAATATTGATTAGTTTAAGACGTTAAAATTAATTACAGTTTTTTTTATATTACAGTCTTATAGTACAAAATATGTCATATAATAATATCTTATTTTTATAATAAGGATAGTATTCTATGATATTTGTTGTATGTATTACAAATCAATCAAATCATGCATTACATAAATATGTAATAATAAGTAGAATTCGTTTCCCGAATGTTTTGTATTTACGTCATCGATGACGTCGCTTAATTTGAAAAAAAAAACGGTTTATCGTAGCTAATTCATATAAATTCTCTAGCGTTCAATTTTTGTATTAAAAGTTAGGCAATATTGAAGCAAGTATGTTCCAAAACGCTCTTTATCGAACGTTCGGATTTCTTTTGTAATAAAAATTTGAATTTAGAGAGTTCAGTTACGAGAGTTATCCGAAATATATAAAAATTAGTTAACCGCGTATAATAATCACCAAATGCAAGAAAAATATAAGAAAGGTTAAAAATCGTTAAAGATATCATCAAATTAAGGGTCTGATGATATATAGGTTGTGTCGATTTTGCAAATTTTCTTTTTTTTTCGCTACAAAAGGGGTGTCCTATAGAGTAGCTTAAGCCAAAAAAATCGGAGGATTCGCCACATTTGAGCCGAAAAATATCCGTGTTTTGAGCCTAAATTGCCCTAGAAGGTCAAACTTCCACTACGACTTTCCCAGGTGTAACGTGAAAATATTGAAATTGTAACGTGAAAATAATGAAATTTTAGTAACCGACACCGGGGACCTGGCACAGTGTTTCCAAAAGTTGCACATTTTCTTATGGGGAATAACAGTGTTGTTTACTATTTAAGTATATTTAATATTCCACTTCACGCATGACCCTCCGCTCGCTTCGGGGGCGCAACCAAACAAAACTAAGGCATGCCGGAAATAAAAAAAAATTGAAATTTGTCAGTCGAAAATGCAAATATTTTTTAGTTTGTTTTTCCTCATTTGGGTTAGTTTGGGTTAGGTTTGTTTGGTTACGCCCCCGGAGCGAGCGGAGGGCCATGTATGAAGTGAAATATTTGACGAATATATACATACCTACAAAGGAATAGTGTAATCGAATGAGTGTCTCTTTCAGTTCGATGTATGAATGCAAATGCACATTGAAAAATCATCCAAGCAGCCACGTTTACCATACGGCGGGCAATGATATCATTATGGCAGGATCGACCATCCCTTCATCTTCATTCAATCGGACTACTGGGGGTCTTGGTCAACAGCAATATGTCCTGGCATGACCACGTTGCTAACGTCGCAAAATCAGCCTCCCAGAAGCTTGGTACGCTATTTCGCAACAAAGAATGTATACACCGCAGCAGTTGCTCTTGCTTTACAAAGCGCAAATAAGACCGTGCTTAGAATATTGCTCACACATATGGGGTGCCACGCCAGAGCACACACTAAAGCTACTGGATTCCGTTCAGAAGAGAGTTGTGCGTCTCGTCGGTGACCCGGAGTTGACACGGAATCTGGATAGTCTGAAAGACCGCAAACATGTGACCGAGAAATCCCTGTTTTACAGATACTTTTACGGCAGATATTCCCAGGATTTGGCCCTCCTTATCCCGCCTCTGACAACGCCTGTCAGACAGTCAGGATAGACGGCATGAGCGCACCGGTTCGTCGTACAACTGGAAACACCTAAAACATCGCTTTACAAGAACTCCTTTGTCTGGCGCACTGCATCACTGTGAAACTCACTCCCAGGACGCATATTCGGATGTAACAAGCAAGATGTCCATTCGACTATGCCGAACGTTTCTTCATATGAGACGTGCACGATAGCATTTAGTCGTATGTCGTGACTGTTACATAGAATCAACAAATAAGTCTTCAATTATTCAAGCACTTCATGCATGGCCCTCCGCTCGCTTCGCTCTCTATACGGGGGCTCAACAAATAGAAACTAACCAGGTGCTAACCAAAACTACCCCAATTTTTTTTTTAATATTTTGGGTTAATTTTGGTTAGCACTTGGTTAGTTTCTGTTTGTTGAGCCCCCGTAGCGAGCGAAGCGAGCGGAGGGCCATGCATGAAGTGTTAAAATAATTGAAGACTTATTTGTTGATTCTATGTAACAGTCACGACATCTGACTAAATACTATCGTGCACGTCACATATAAAGAAACGATCGACATTGCCGAATGGACATCTTGCCTGTTACATGCGAATATCCTCCCAGGACATCTGTTCCTCTAACTAAATATTCAAGAACCGTGTCAAACAACATCTTCGCACACACACCGCTCGTCGAGCAATATAGGATGTGCTACTGCCATAAAAAAATCATTCACCTAAATAAAAAAAAGAGTAGAGACACTTATAGCACAGCTTATTCACTACCAGCTAGTGAACTCTATCGAAATCGGAAAGGTGGTATGTCGGGCACTGTGCTCTGAGCGGTTCAGTTCCATAAATGAATTTAAAATGAATTTTCGCTTCAAAATACATGACAAATTCGTCCGAAGCCTCGGCTATCGCCCTGAGAGGTTCGGAAATTTCGGATTTTTGTACAATTATTGTGCGTTTTAAAATCATGTTTAAACGGATTTTGACGATAAAATAGTTATTTATGCAACAAGTGTGTAAAGTGAATCTTTTTTTATGAATGGGAATATTGATTAAAAGATTAATTGAAATCGAATAAAAAAGGGTACTTTACACATGAGTAGCATACAAATTTTTTTCTACTACCGAAAAATATATGAAAAAACAAAAATATTATTAAATTACTTTACGCACTAGTGCGTAAAATAACTTATTTTACGCACTGCACATTAAAAAAGCCTATTTTACGAATCTTAGAGAGTGCGTAAAGTGAGTACTTTACGCACGGTAGTATAAAAAGCATATTTTAAATTAAACGAACTGTCAAAAGTTTTATTCAGATGCCCAGGTGTTTAAAACAATATTAAGTCATGACCCTCTTCTAAAATTTGCAAAACTGGGTTATTGACTTTCCCAAATCAAAGGATGCCTCCGCAAGATGACTAGCTGGTAGTAAATAAGCTGCGCTTATAGCGCACCATTTTTCTAATGAATTTTGCTAACGAAACTACAGTAAACGTCTGGCAACAGTGTGCCTTCTTAAAAATTTTTGTTTTGGCTATTGTGACAGTTGACAGTAAAAAGGAGGATGGATATTTACAAGTAAAATTTAATTTTGTCTAATGGGGCTATGAGTCGCTTTAAATTAGGACCGGAACAAAACGGAGGTCTCTCGTTCGACGCAAATGTATCCTAGTTAATATTTTCACCCGACAATTGATGTTGAGATGTGTTTTGTCTATATTTCTAGTGCTTTTGTGAAGTGGTGCTGAAAATTTGTGTCAAAAAGCGGATCTTCCGACTTTTTTGGCTTAAACTACTCTATAGGACACCCCCCTTCTAGTGAAAAAAGAGAATTTGCAAAATCGACAAAACCTATATATCACCAGACCGTACAAACCAAATAATATAAATAACCACACAGTCCGGCATCGGCAATTTCCACGCCAATGGCTAAAGCAAGTCGCTGCCGAAATTTTAAAATATGTAAAAAAAATTAGGTGTTGGTCTAGGGTCAAAGTGTATTTAATATATCCTGCGACCAATCACGAAACTGCCTCCCGCTAAAAACCAAGTAAACGTCGCACTGTTGCCTATTGTCGCGTATTTTAAATAGCCTGAAGGCGAATAAAATATAAATATTACAAATATTATAGTATTCCGTATTCCGTATTTCCCTGTGTAAATAAAATAGTAAATAATAGAAGACAGTAGTATTAAGGAAAATAACAAAATTAAGTATTCAAGTAGGAAATTTAAATATGTAAATTCACTATAGGAAACTAGACAGAAAATAAATTAGGATTATTGGGAAAAAAATGTGGCAGCATCTAAATATGCGAAGACATTTTTTGCCCGCATTCATTTCGTCCGGGTTCTTTCATTTGGCAAACAGTAAGCTGCTGTTCACTTGAATCGCATACGAAAAATATTTAATATAGTTTTTAATGTATCTCCAAAACTAAAAAATAATTTTTAATGCGGTTTTCAAAATATTAGGGCTCATTTCATAGCATTTCGACTCGGATACCGAGTGTAATATTCTACGTATTTTGCATGTACAAGATAACAAAAAAATATATAAAAAAAATTTAAAATTTAATGTGTCTCGAAAATTTACAAACATTTATTTTCTTTTTTATTTATTATATTTAAATGATTCTTAGTCAAAAGAAAAAAAATAATTCAGGTATTTTTTTGATCCAAAATATGATTTTGAAAGCATTACTTTAAAAAAATAACTAATATCCCCTTCGTAGGCGTAACAGTCTAAACAAACTCTCTAAGTCTACGTTTTTAACTTCCTTTACAACATTTAAGGTTGTGTATTATTTGTTAAATTTCATTTCCTGATTCGTGTCAATTGCCGTCTTGGCATTTTTGCTTTGTTGTTGTTGTTCGTTTCACTGTGGGCTTCGCATTGTAGTATTTACCCAGATCGAGTGGGAGGCAAGGGGGATAGACGAGCGCCCCTCCTGCAACAACTTCTTTCCATGTTATTATTCAATTCAATACACATTTTTACTAAGAGGACAGTTAGTTAGACAGACAGCACAACAGAGGTTAACACCCGAGTATAACAAACCAACGAGTAGCGACATAAAGCGTCGGCACCTTTGATGTTCAAGGGACCGATTCCGGCAGAGCCGATGACAGTTGGACACCATATTTGTAAACTGCTCAAACTCTCAAACCATGAAGTGGCTCGAAAGGAAGCGACTCTGTGACTACACTATAAAAAACTTGAAGTGGAAAATTGCTCGTTTCATATTTGAATCTGACTTAGTAAAATTTAAAGCTTTTCTATAATTAGTGGTTTTCCTACTTGTTGTCACCCTTGTCGATAATAATTTCTGAAAGCTTTCATCATAAAAATATATATTACTTATATTTCTTTTCTTGGAATTTTATTTAAATAATTACTTTTCTTTAGTGAGGGTGCGTTGGGAGAAAAATAAACCCACGTATTTCATGATTTCATTTATCATGTTAATAAGTTGCTGTGTCGATTTTTAACCTAATTAAAGCACTTTGAGCTTACACGCGCCTGGTTTGGAAGCTATTGAAGAGGTGTAGCAGAGGTTTTTGATAGGTATTAGAGAAAGATATTTGTACGAAGTTTTCAGCGGTTCTCAAATAGACATTTCTTATTATACTAGTTTCAGCAACTTCTTGTTATTATTAATAGTACTCCATTTCTTTAAATTTCGATGTTATATTTACAAAAGTATTGGGTAAATGTTTTGAACCTTTGAGACGTGGAGGAAAATTAAAACTTGCCACAGCACAAACAAAAAGTCTTTATTAATTAACTGCTATCAGTACGCTGAGGAGTCGTAAGTCAGGAGTACTTACTTACCCCAGTTAACTTAAGGGATTTTAACCCTTACACCGACTCTTATGAAGACAATGTTGTTAAATCATTAATTTGAATAAAAGACAACAATTTTCACTAGTCTAACAATGTTTATTAATCAAAGGTTAATGAAAGTAAATTTGCGGCGTAGATTTCGGCAGAAATGGAACTAAAAATGTTATGTATAAATAAACAAATTTAGACATACGGGTACATACCAAAAATAAAAAATTACCATATAAAGGCAATACTAAGCCATCCCAGGGAGGGATGACTGACTATGTCCTCTATAAGGAATGGCTTGAAAAAAAAACTATTACTGACTGATGGTCTAACATTAGCAGCCTCCCTTGTTTAAAAGTAAGATATCACCAACTCTTCATTCCCGCCGACCTTGTTCGATCCTCCTCCGTCTTGGTACTCTATTTACATTGTTAACAGATATAGGTACTTGGTAAAAATCCTAGCAGAAGCATTTAAAGGGATAAAATTTGAACAGTCTTTCCAAGGATATGAACTTCGGTTAACTTAACAGAATCTAGGACTCAATACTGACCACGTAATGCCAATGCTTTTAATTATTTATAGTTAAAGGTCGCTGTGCATTACATTTATTATTATATAATTAGACTTACATATACTAATAAGAGATAACGTATATAATAATGCTTATAATAAATTAGTGGTTGCTATCATATAAACAATACTAGTTTTAAACCTTACAGTAACAATTTACCGTTACATAACCCTATTAATAAACCATACAAAAATAAATATGAGAACAATATTACTCAAAGCTATGAGCACAAATTATCAATCATATATCTAGATCAAATAGCTTAAAAAATTGCTAATACCCTTTTGCTTAAAGAGAGCACAGACAGCTCTAAACGCTACTATTTACATACATACATAACTTTCCATAAATCAGCAAATGAAAAATGCAACAATTTTTATCAACTATATTCATGAGATAATTAGAATTTTTTTCGCCTGTACATATGTTCCCAAACTGCAAGTTGAAAATACTTTCTGGTGGTGATGATAAACCACCAAAAGTACCTTTGATTGCATCAAAAGCTTTAAAATGCGACAGAAGTTTACCTACACCAATACTAGTACATTCTCTGCTAAAAGCATAGCAAATGTCACATGAATGTACTTCCAGACACATTTTCATCAAATATCCACAGACATAATAGAAAGCATTCTGTGGTGGAATTCTTTACGGTAATTGCAATCAGGCAAGCAAATTGCTGCAGTTGATGTTTCCGACTCCTTATTAATAATTTCTACCATGTCCATGGATTTTAAACCAATGAGAATATCATCTAAATTCTCCCTACAATCCATGTGATTAGTGGAAATAATTCTGCACGTATTGATGTGGGATTTATGCAATTGTCTCCCTGCTGCGTTACAGGATTTTCTAAACAATCTGGTTTTAAGATATTTATACCCACAGTTTAAAAGTGCTTGCCATAAACTGAGAAGACTTCTTATTGTAATAGACCAACCTTTAATAACCCTGACCATTTTTGTTTATTACCTTTAAATTTGGCAAAAAATTCAAAGTTCATTTAAAAATTCTAACTGTGAATCAGATCTGTCAAATACATTCTTAAATTTATAAGAATTATTTAATGATAAGGAGTTCAAGGTATCAAAAAAATTATTAAATTTTGCTACAATTTCAATTGTTGCAAAAGCTTCATTTGGAAGGGCACCCAAACTGGCAATTGAGTGGCTCAAAAGTTGAGCGGCTTAACACACCCTAATTTTTTCAAAAGTTATGGGATTAAGGTCAGAATTAGTAAGTTTGGATGCACACCTGCAGAATTGCTATTTATCACATTATTTAATAACTGACCAAGGCGTTTTTCTACCTTGAAAGTAAAAGGTGTGCTGCCTTAAGTTAGTGCGGGTGGCCTTAATTAAATGACATGGGTCAAAAATATAGAACATATTCTCACCTCCTACCTGAAACTCTGTATTTTCAGGTCTAATTCCTAGACATTTAGTCAAATCAATAAAATTCGAGCTCATGTCACTTAATATGCCTTCTGCTTTTAAATATATATCCTTTAAATTTAAAATACAATCTTCTAAAATAGTACGAATTATATCACCATTTGGTTGAGTACCTACAATCGATACAAAAGATGCAGTGTTTATCCTTATCAAACATTGTCTTCATTTTTATTTGAAGGGCCTTAGATACTGATTTATTGTGTAGTCCTGGTTGATATTGCAGCTTTTCAGCATATATAGTTGGTGAAAGATGAGGAGGTAGAACACGATTATCTATTCTTAAGTTCATTGGTTAAATATCATCCAAATTCACCCATTTTGTTTCTTCATCTTTTGAAATACTAGGACCTGAAAGTGATAATGAGAATGGAGGTATAGTTGATACAGTATTAACAAGAAGCATAAGACTATTTAATTGCAGTCAAACAATATCATGTTAGACCCAATAAAGTGTCTGACAAATTTCAATTAGCACAACTCAGATAAAAACTGGAACTGTTTATGTGACCAGTAGGTACTTTCTGTTGGGTACAGGTAGTGTTTCTAGTTCATTCAATTAATTATAGGATGAGGTGAAATATCTGAATTTTGACTACCTATCAGGGTAATTACTGTTTTGTAACTAATAAATCCAACCAATAAAATTATTATTTTTATGGAATTCAAAATGCTGTTGCTAAATTCAGTCATAATGATTAAACAAACAAAATAGCTGTAGCAGTTTGTGCCATTAGAAGCAATACTAATACTGTAATTTTTTTATAATCAATGAATAATTGCTATAAAGATTTACCTGGAAGGTTCTTGATTTTCTTTGGTGGTTCCTGAGATGAATCTTGACTTGTCTCAAATGCCCGTAGTTGATATTGACCAAATATTCTAAGAATTGCATCAGGTCCCAAGTGCTTTCTTTCCTGCAGAGGTTATCTTAGAAAAATACTTTTCCTCAAAGTGAACTTCGCATAGTCTATATGCCATCATCTGTTTAACTGGTTTACGCAGTATATCACTTCTGATAGAAGCTTGCCAGTGCTTCTGCACTGAAAAAAAAATCTCACATAAATCTATGATAACTGTAATTTATAAAACTGAAAAAAAAAATTAATACAAGCTTGGTATTTCTGCAGTTTTTGATTAAAATACAGGGGGGCAAAGATTTTAAGCCTATCATTATAATCAGAAAATGAAACATTTATAACACATTGAGGCACATATTGCAGTTTTGGAATGCCAGCTAACTTCTGCAGGTGGCGTGTTTTACAATTTGAAATCAAAATGTAAGTTAATTTAAATTAGACATCTACACATTTAGCAAAACTAGAGTACCTAGAGCAGAATCTCCAAATATCAAGTGTGATGTAATTATATTTAACGAGTTTATCGATATAAACTCGTCTATGAATATCAAATTACCTATTCTTCTCTGATACATAATTTACAAAATCCTTGAAAGAATGCAATACTTTAATCTGTGAGTGAAGGCATACTGGAATATATTTTTATTTCCAGCACCCAATAAATTTTTTAGCTGAAATATATTATATTTCATATCGAATTCCAATGTCTTAGTTTTACAATAAAGACCTAGAGTTCAAAATGTTCCATTAGCTTTTCCTTGTATCCAAGTAACAAAATAGTCAGTTCTTATTGAAACACCCTTTATATATGTATGTTATACTTGTGCACAACAAATATTATGTTTAATAAAATAAAACAAAAAAAACTGAAACAAATTAAAAGTTAACAAAAATCTTACAAGGAAATATATCTCTAAAGAGGTTGGGTTATCACATAAAAGAACTAAATAATGCTGATTTACTTAGAAACAGAATGAAATGTCAATTCTGCTAATTTCTTTTTTGACGATAACCTGAATTTTTATTTACGAAGATACTAATATATATATTTTTTTATTATTGGGTAAGGTAATTTTTTTTGGCAGCAAATAACTATTCCCAACTTTATGCCTAAATATACATAATTCCCAAATAGCTCACTTTGGGGGGGAACATCCTACAACGATATTTTTCTGTCTATTATCAAAAAATCCTTAATCCTTTGTTTGTAGTAGACTCCTTTTCAGGTATGGATTATTTGTACCAACTTGAATTTTTCTAATTTCAGGCTATTATCCAAATTATCCAAGCATAATTACTCCCAAATATTTAGTATTAACCGAATTTGTTGTTCGGAAGATTTACTGGAAATTAGGGTATGATTCAAACTAGGATATTACATCTGTGATTCAAACGGACTATAGACACGTTATGCTACTTATTTAACCAAGAAACTCATGACATTAAATAAACCGAACCGCCCTTCTATTTTTCCTTTTCCGCGGAATCGAAATCGTTGGTTAGGTCAAGTTAGGTTCTCTTTTTTTTTTAGGTTACTATGAAAAATATCAGGTCTACTAAATAAAACCCAGGCCTTACAACAAATAACTTCTACAAACTAATACAGGCCGGAATAATTTCGTTCGTTTACAATAGAATTATTTTGCTGGAAATTGCCCATAGACGCTTCATGTGAGAACAGCATACCAAATTTTATAGGAACATACTCTAATTAAGAGAAACTATTTTTTAAACACATATATCGGTGCATTATTATTCTACTTTTGAAAATTTTTGCTCAATGTAGAATGTGAAGATATATATGTTGTTGGATAAAAAAGAAACTTGAAACTGAGAACAGTCTAGCAATACACACTACATGTACCGAACGTCTTTTGGAATTCAATTTCTCACTTGTAAATTGCACTTTTTCACCATTAATACTCCTGTATCAATATTTATCTATTCTTCAAGAGCAATTATTTAACAACTAATTTACATTTCAATTTAAAAAAAAAAACAACCATAATATTGTGGGTTAGTAGCTATGTACTTACCGGTCATAATGTTTAGAGCAAATTTGAAGAAAGATTTTCCATCTCCAGACCTAGTTGAACAGGCACGATATGCACAAGAAATACCCGGCATGATTATACACTTATTCCGTTTTAAAATTTGGAAATTACGGCACAATTAATAACTAAAACTCACTTATCGGAATTTGTAAACATTGTAACTGACGCTCTACAACAAAACATTCAAAACAAAAGTCAGTTTGACGGATGGACACACTATTTCGAGCATGCGCAGAAAAATTTGGTCCCCCAGCTGTCGCTACTCGTTGGTTTGTTATACTCGGTTAACACTCTCTTCGCTCCTGGACAACCGGAGGAGCATTACACACATCGAAAGGTTGTCTCGGATGAAGAACCCATCATAGAACTAAAAGAAATGAATCTAATTAGATTGTTTCACTCAATTTTAATGCCTTTATCTTGTTAATTAATTTTATTTAAACTCCTACATTATAACGCTATTCATATTATATTATGTCAATACTTGAAAGCTATTACTACTGTCGAGTACACAAAAAGCTACCCGCTTTAAGCTATCTGGAAGATTCAAAGTGAAAACAGCTACCTTTCAGAAATCTATTTTCTATGCAATCAAATTACATCAGGGAACGACGAGTCCTAATATTACACAAATCGGCCGAGCTGTCACCGATACTTAAAAAAAAACGTCAAACTGACTTATATCTAAATACAGGTTATCAAAACATCAACACAACAATTAACTCGACATTCTGCATGGTGTCTCCAACATTCTCCCACCTGAGAAACATTTTACTAAAATATTTTTCTCACAAGACAAAATAATATAACCTATCGAACAGGAAAATATCGCTAACTATTTACAATCCTTCTAACTTGTCCGTCATCTTACAAGCTAACACATAAACCACAGAATTATTCCCTAAACCGTTTAGGGAATTTGGAGATACGACCAGATCGCGTCGTCTTTTCTTTGTCGATCATTCGCGCACTCGTCATCGTTTCACCACTGAGTCCCTCACACCTGGATTCTTTCTCTGATGGGAATTGTCAATTGTCGGGCGTCGCACAGTTCCTGCTTGTTGGTATCTTTCGTGGTCTGGGTAGCATCTCCATCCGGTCTCAGTTCTGGAACACTGCAGCACTCCATCGGGTAGAGTCTTTGCACGGGCCTCAACATTTGTCCTTTACTCGTCATGACCCGAACTAAACGCACTTGGCCATCTCTCCCGGGTAAAAGTTCTACAACTCGCGCCATGGGCCACTGTATTCGCATGGTAGTATCGTTCCCGACAAGCACAAGATCACCGACGGTAAATTTATGGCCACCTTGTCTTTCACATAAAAGTTTTAATTGCCCCAGATACTCGGCGCGGAACCAACTACGAAGGGATTCCCGAATTTGCTGAATTTTTCGCACCTTTCGACACAAAGATGAACGATCAATGGCATCGCAATCGGGTAGGCCCAGTTCCTGTTGTTCATGCAAAAACATTGCTGGAGTCAGACCTACTAAATCCTCTGGGTCTTCCGACAAGTAAGTTCGAGGCCTCGCATTAACTACCGCCTCACATTCACACAGAAGAATGGACAATTCTTCATATGTCAATGTATTTTCCATTTAGGGTCAGCACGTCTTTACCTGGGAACCAGTGCAAACCTAGAACAGGGCACGCGTCATCCATTGACATTGCCTGAAAGGTTTTCGTACGCTCCCACCCTCTGAGCTCGAATTGTCATTCGGCCATCACTACCGTTGCTTCGTGTATAAACGAGTGCACCAGGTCATCAGTTGGTAGGCTAGTCACACAGTTATCTACATAAAAACTCTCTCTCAATTTTTCTCTCTAGAATAAACGGTCTCATTAGCGAGATATTTCTCTATACGCTGGTTCAAATGATATTTCATAGTGGCCGCTAACAAAAAAGGGCTATTGCTTAAACCAAATACAACCCCTCTATGCCAGAAAGAAATCTCCTGTCCTTCAGAATCAATCCACAGAAATTTGACAAAATTGCGATCTTGTTCGTTGAGGCCGATCTGCAAAAATGTCTTACGAATATCGGAGATAACGCCGATTTTGTTTTCTCTGAATCTCAGCAGCATTGATGGGATCAATTCAATGAGGTTGGGCCCCTTTTCCAAGCAATGATTAAGCGATGGTTTGCCCTTTTCATGTGCAGAAGCGTCGAACACTGGCTGGATTTTTGTGGTAACACTTTCATCCTTAATAACCGGTCTGTGAGGCAGGTAATGACCTTCTGGTGTATCATCACAATTTTTTTCAATAATGCCCTCTGATTCCCACTCTTCGATAATATGCTAATATTGGAGTAATAGATGATCATTTTCCAATTTCCTACGGGTAGCTTGCAGTCTGCTCTGAGCTAGCTTGTAATTGGTAGGAAGGGGAGCGTGGCCTTCTAACCAAGGAAGGTGCACTTTATAGCGTCCATCTGGATCAACTGTGACGGTTTGCAGAAAAAAATCCTCAGCTGCCAGTTCAATATCCTTCTTTGTTTTCTTATCCAATGGTTCTTTTATGCCTAGCGCTTCCAATTCCCATAACCGACCAATTGACGCATTATTTACTAAAAGGGTCAAAGCTGTTGTAACTACATCAGAGCGAGGACCTGTTGTCGGCATTTTCCCCATAAGAGTCCAACCGGCAAGAGTTCTCATTGCAAACAGGCCGCATGGTAATTCTCGACGTTCTCCTGTATACAGTCTGCCTATAACATCTGCTCCCAGCAACAATTCGATGGGACCCACTTGTCGATTGTCAGATAGTTCAATACCCAAGACTCGCGCTTCATCTATCCAAACACCTTGAAAAACAGGAGGTACGTCACCACATATTTTTGACTCACGCAATGCTTCAAATACAAATGAGAAATTGTCAGCACAAATCGTGACGTCATAACAGCGGTTGCGGTTCAGCATATCACCCCCACCGAACAGGCAGTGGACAATTTGCTCATAACGTTTCGGCCTAAATCCATGTTTCTCTGCAGTGTCTTTCAAAATGTACGATCGTTGTGACCCGGTGTCAATTAAAGCTCTAACTGAATTTGAACACGACGGACCTTAAGATAACTCGCAATGTTTGTAAGAAAACATGAGTGTTGGTTTGATTGGTCAACGCTTGATTCCGGAGCGGATCCTCAGGAATCTCCCTTTGATCGTGTTGTGGCGTTTTATCACCTTTGTTACCAGGTATATCGGGACACATTAAGGCTGCGTGAGACCATCCACATATAATACACCTCAAGCGTCCCCTACAACTTTTTGCCGAATGACCCCTATTAAGACAACGAAAACACGCCCTTTTCCTGGATAGTGCGTCTTTTTTTCTGGATAAAGCTCATTTTTTGTGCTTTGAAACACGCCTCACTCCCATGAGGTCCATCACAGAACACACATTTTGAAGCCTGAGCGTTCATCAGCCCTGCAGTAGTCGGAAATGCCGTGGATGACTCTCTGCAAAATGGCTTATTTCTTGAAGAACTTTTACCAGGACCTGGTTTCAAAGAAGACGGGTTTGTATTTAAACCAAATCCCTCTGCTGCCAAAGCGATACGCTGTTCGTTTTCCACCTCCTGTTTCAAAAATAACATTAATTTCCTGAGCTTTTGCACCCAAAAGCCAGCAACTTTGTTGGACGTGATCGTAACAATAATAATAATAAATATTATTACTGTCGGCTAAGACCCTGTTTAATTGACGTTGTTTTGTAGTAGGTTTTAAAGTAGATGTTTGTGAAACAATTATCTCAAATAATTACAAATTCTTAAGTCACCAGTCAATACTGGCAAGAAAACACCAATGACCATTCTTTATATTTCTATTTTTCTTTACTTGTACAGTTTAATGAAAATGCAGTATTAATTTATAGAAAATAACCTTTAATCTATAAAAAACTGAATACAACATAAAATTAATTTATCTATTAAAGGAAACATGTACATAAGAAACAAAACACATTATTTGCTGGAATTAAGTTGCGATATTTCAATCAGGCCCCGAACCAAGAAGTAAACCGTGACCGCGTAATAAGAAAAATCTAAAGTATGTGCCCTTACACTGTGCTCTACGCTCGATACATTCACATTACTCATACGGAAATATAATATAATATGTATACCACCTCGTATACATGCACATCAGTATCAGTATCAGTATGGAAGGGGTGGCCCCTAGCGGGCCTTGCACTTAGGCCACCAATTGGACCCGTTGTGCCCCCAGCCCGCATTAGAGAACCTCCAGGATGCCGGTCCTCCTTAAGAAAGCCCGCATCTCCTTCAGACTAACACGACGCACTGAATCTGGCTCGATCGACGTCACGCCAAAGATTCTGAATCTTGCCCACGCAAAGGCGGGGCATTCCGTAAGTAGATGGTATGGAGTCTCGTCGTCCTCCATGCACCATCTACACTCCGCCTCCTCTGCAATTCTCAGCAGGGTCAGGTGCCGTCTAAGCCTACAGTGCCCGGTGTAGAATCCTACCAGGGCCCTGCACTCCTTCCTAGGTAGACACAACAGCCCCTTGGCGAGACTCTTCGCAGGCCCATGTATCATGAGCCTCGTCTGTCTCATCCCCGGAGCCGTCCGCCATACCTCCTCCGCCTGACTCTCCATCCAGGTCTCCAAAGCTCCTTCGCGGACACACTGGGCGATCCCCACACAGGGGTCAGGCCCCAAGTATCCGCGTGCGGAGCCTTCTCTGGCTAAGGCGTCGGCTGTCTCATTTCCCGGTACACCCGAGTGTCCCGGTACCCAGACCAGCGTAACCTTTTTTTTCGCATTGCAAGCACTAAAGATAATTAGTAACAAGCTGAGAGCGTAGCTGATAAGATCTGACCAATATATATATTTTTAGATACCCCCACGGAATTACGTCACAAGGTTCTTTTGGGGGGTTGTCCCGAAGGATCTTTTCGTGTCCCGTAGGCTCTTTTCGCGTCCCGTAGGACTATTGTACCCTTTATTTAAGAATCTTAACACTATTAGCCCAACTTGTTATTCGGATATAAGAGAGTTTAAGTTTACTTGAACATTTTTGGTCACAATCACCTCCCCATCCGAAATCTAACTAAAATCGCGCAATTTACGAGAATCGGATCACCCTAAAGCATGAGGTTTTGAAAGTACGACCGTGCCTTAAAATGATGTCTAAATATTAAATCGTAATGAATTTAAGTGAACCCAAATAATTTACTTATCTGTAAAGAAGTCGTCAGGACTCCCCTGCGAGTTGCGCCTATGGCTGAGGTTTTAGGATTTGTTCTTAATTTCATTTGGCTGAGGAAAATTACTGATAAGCTCAATATCTTTGCAAATTTATATAAGCGGTGTGAGAAACTTTGACTCTAATTGGATATCAGAATATGTGAAAATTTGAATAAGAGATTTGGCGAGTGGAATCGGACTCCAGTTCCTAGCCAAAATTAGTGGAAATTTTAACCAGTCTCAAGCTTTTAACAAAGCGAGTGGATTTATTTTGCGCTTTTAACCAGTCTCAAGCTTTTTGCAAAGCGAGTGGGTTTTTCTTACTCTTTTAACTAGTCTCAAGCTTTCGTGAGTGGATTTCTTTCTGACGATCTCGTTTTGCGGTGGCGTTTTTATAGGCAAAAGTCCCCATTTGATGTGTGAGTGCGACAAGAGGCTATTAAAATTCCGATCTCACACATTAGAAAAATGTATTAAAAAGAGACGCAAATAAGTTTGCCGCGTATGCTTGACTCGACCCTCTCTTTACCTGCGTCTCGGGATTTGCTTGCAAAAGTGCGTTTTTAAAGCTTTTTATAATACCGAGTGTATTTCAATTTTGCCGGTGAATTTAATTATTTTAGAACTTTTCTTTGTTAATTTGCATACCTAGGGTCGGTCTGTTTCAATATAGTAGCAGCGTCTTCACCTGCCTCATCTTCCCCGTTGCTGAATTGTGAGGAACGCTGCCAGACTCTTAATAATTCATCAGGCAAACAGGACTCGATCATGGGAAACAACATCGCAGCATATTTGTCCGAAATTACACCCAATGTTTCCAATGCTCGTAGCTGAGTTTCCAGACAATCATGCAACATTGCAATGTCCCTATTTGGAGAATTTGCGTTGTCTAAAATAAGTTTTAGCAAGCCCCTAACGTACACCTCAATCTCCAAATCCTCCCTACCAAATCTACTTTGCATGCTTTCAATTATTTTGGGATAATTTTCACTCATGGCTGGATAGCTTTCTACCAGCTGTCTTGCGCGACTGTCCGTTACAGTTGCTTGCCTAAGATACTCTATTTTATCACTATCATCAATAGAATCATCTTCGTGTACTTTTTTAAACTGTGCCCAGAAGACTAGCCAGCCTTTCACACTTTCATCGTAATGTTTAAACTCTCTTTGTGGTAATTTAAATTTTCGCATACCTGCGTTTACAAGATTTTCTGATACCTGAGTACTTGAACTGCTACGTACGCTGCGTACATCCTCTGCTGTCCGACTCTTATTAGCAGTAATCCTCAACAAGGTAAATCTTTTAACATATGTGTCACATGTATCCATTTCACTTTCAAGTTCAGGTCCGGTTGCGTTTGGCAATAAAAGTTCATAAATTTCACTGTCCAACGTGCGTAAGTTATCATACTTCGCAGTCAATAGCTCTAATGCAGCTTGAACCCCGTCAACCGAACTGGTGGAAACTGCACCAGCTCGTCAAGCTCTTTTACCGCTTTTGAAAAGGAGCCCCTCAATACTTTTCTACTTTTCTTCTTACTTTCGAGCATGTTTTCCATAGTGAACTCGGTTCGAAACCACTCAAACGTTCCGAAATAAATATCCAGACGCGGAACGCGGTAAAAGCTCACCCTGTCTTTTCAAACACAATTTTTAACGACAGTTCCAACTTCATCAACTCACAGGTAATGACTGATTGCTTCTGTCCTGTCACGGTCGCCAATAAATGTCGAGTCCACGAAAAGCTACCCGCTTTAAGCTTTCTCGAAGATTCAAAGTGAAAACAGCTATCTTCCTTTCAGAAATCTATTTTCTATGCAATCAAATTACACTAGGGAACGACGAATCCTAATATTATATAAATCGGCCGAGCTGTCACCGATACTTAAAAAAACGTCAAACTGACTTATATCTAAATACAGGTTATCAAAACATCAACACAACAATTAACTCGACATTCTACATGGTGTCTCCAACAACTACGATATCTTTATAGTTTAATTCTATTGTGAATTAGAGTCCAACACGAAAAACTTTTAGAAGCTCTCAGAGAAGTTGGTTTAGACGATCGTGACCTAAAAACAATTGCGAATCTATACTGGAATCAAACTGCACAAATTAAGATCGATGACCAATTATCTGGAGAGGTTAGAATGCGAAGAGGCGTTTGCCATTAAGTCTTTAACCAATAGACATTGTTGGGGAAACACCCCAACATGTGTATAAACTATCGTTTTTCACCGTATAGTTTGGTATGGCTCTCTGTATGTATGTAGTATGAATGAGCTGAACCATAATTAATCTAGGAAGATATTTATTTCACCCCAGGAAAACAGAAATGTGTGCATTTAAAGCAGCATATTTCAGTTCTTCATTACGATCCCTTAGTCCGAACCTGTACACCGGTACTGTCGGTATAATAGATTACAATATATCATTTTAATATATCTTTGTCTCCGTCAGTATTGTGCAAATAATAGTGTATCAAATAAAGAAAGGAAACAGTTTCTACCCTTTCAATCCCAAATGAATTCGGCATTTGCGCCATACCCCACTGTTAACTGGTCTTACCGCCAGGCAGTTGCTAGAAGAATAAATTAATTTTATTAGTGCTTTGCAACCACTCAACATAACACAACGGTCCAGTCACCGCTCTGTGTAGTGCAGTTCAACTTTCACTCGAACAACAGTGAAAGTGCTCGTTCCCGTTTTCGCACCAAAAGGTCACACCCTTTTTGGCAATTTCTCCGTTTGTATGCCCAGATATTAGAAAATATCTAATGTACCTCTGCTATCTTTGTTCAAGTTTGGACAAAGACCTCTTTTGGGCGTTTTTACGCAATTCCTTAAAGCCAGACACGACATAGCGTCTCGGCTTACCTGTAGTTGAAGAGAAGCAGTAAAATGGCTGTACCAAATTTGTAGCTCAAATCGTTCTTGTACTATTCAAATTAAGGATTTGAAGTCAGATCCCTGCCTGGTTGTTGGGAAGTAGAGAAAAGAGTAGATCAAGGTATTTCGTGAGAAAGAAACAGTTACTAGTTAAAAATAGAAAAGTTATTAAATTCAGGAAAGACACTGTTTTATCCTTAAATATAAATTTCCTTAAAGATCTGTAAAAGTAACCTGTCTTGCTTAGAAATGATATATAAATGGTAGATATTCACCATATTAAATTCAAATGCAATTTACACCTGCATTATTAAAGTGCTTAGTTAATATACCTACCTAGTTTCAATTTACAACGTATGTCTAAAACCCCCACCGCCCTATTCAATACAGTCCACTAAAATTGCTTGTAGTTAATTATAAAGTTAGTTGCTACCCCCACCTTTGTGGTCATAATAAGTTAATTAATTTGTTTGTACCGACGAGACATTGCTATTGTTTTTAACTGAAGTATCTTCTTATCATCTCGATCCCGCATCTGAGCTCCATAACTTGCACGCCATCCAAGGCGCGGCGCCACGTCATACTGGTCGTCACAATATTACAAAATTAAACATCCATATGTTTCAAGTAAACATTTTTGCATACCTTTCGGTGCTTCCATCAGACTTTCTTGTCACGACAAACTTGAAGGGATCAATATCGAAAAGTATCCCTATTTCCATTCAAAAATAAATAAATAAATAAAATACCTGGAACTTCGAAGTATTCCCGCATGAGATAAATTCGATGCTTTTCGCGATGGCAAGGGCTTGTATAAATGATTTGCCTGAGTCGTATAAAGGGGCTTATAAAACCCATCAGGTTAAAAGGATAGCAGGACCGCTTTGACCTTTAAGCTGTGATTGGAAAAATATATGCTGAATCGTAGGGTATAATACAAAACGACGGCATTTAGTCGACTGACATGACCGATGAACGAATATGCAAGTAATCTGAAATGGTGGCTATTAGCGGTCATCTTTAAAAATTAATTATTCCGTATGGAAGCCGACAAAATTTTAAAAACTTCATATACAACATATTTTGACATCCATTTATAATGTTGAAGTATTCTTCCGTATCGTCTTATCAAAATAAATAAACCAAGATAAACAAACAAGACCAACAGCACCCTCTATATGCTCCATTATAATAATAGACTTTCTTTTCCTGATTTACAGATATATGATTTGTTGATATTTTGTTCAGCTGTTTTTGAGATATCTAAGTGAGAAGATGCCAAGGAAAGGGAGATAGCTTTAATTTGCATAATAAATTAAAGGAAACTGCAAGCACCAGAAGAAGAGTGACAAATATATGTGCAGACAAAGATGGTAAATAAATAACTAGCAAAACTAAAATTAAAAACACGTGAGAAGCCTATAACGGAGAACTATTTGATGATACTACACCCGATCCACCAAATATCAATGGCAGTCATGGACCGTCAATACTTGAAGATGAAGTGAGGTTAGCATTAAAGACCGCTAAACAGCAAGGTGTAAGGAATATAGATGCGGAATATATAGCCTGCGAGGATATGGCGACCGAGTGACTACCGGAATAAGTAGTCTCCCACCTATCGGTGAATAGCTTCGGGTGGAGGAACCAATAGGTGGAAGGGCCCCTCATTGCCCTGAGGTTGAGAAATTTACCTCAAAGGCGGAAGAACCCCTACAAGGGTCAACGGCATTGGTATGTAGAAGGCAAGGAGAAACCACTACATTAAAGATCCATTGGATATCTCAAGACTAATCGACATGGCTATGTTCAGATCAAATCAGTCCGGAGTTTCAAGCTCCCCAATCGGATCTCCGGGGGGAGCAGGTTTGAACAGTAGAATGAGAAATGAAAGGAGTAAAATAAAACAACTCAGGAGAATATGTACTTGAAACGTTAAGACCATGGCTCAAACCGGAAAAATTCAATGTGCTCTGAAAGAAATGGACAGGCTAACAATAGAAATAATGGGCGTCAGTGAGATGAGATGGCCTAATGCGAGCTACTGCGACATTGACAACGTTAGAATATATTACTCCGGAACAACGGATGGAAGATATGAGGAGGGATAATCATACAAAAGAATGTGGCTAAACACGTTGTTAACTTCATACCTGTGAACGAAAGGATTATGCTTCTTCAAGTAAGTACTAACATAATTCAAGTTTATGCACCCACCACAGATTACGATGATGAAGAAGTGCAGGCATTTTACGCTCAGATCCACGATCTAATAAGAAAGTTGCCGAAACGTGAACTCCTAATAATAATGGGAGACTTTAACGCCAAAGCAGGTAGAGGAAGGACAGGCAGACACATTGGGCCCTATGGACTTGGAGATAGGAACGATAGGGGAGAAACTCTCAGTATGTTTGCAGAATGCAGCCGAACACAACCTAGTCATATTCAAATTCAAATTCAAAATTTATTCAAGTTATTGATACAGTAAATATCATTCCTCTCGTCAACAAGCAAAAAATATTCCTAAAATCAAAATTAATAAATGAAATTACAGAGTTTTGCACAGTAACCATAAATTAAACATTCAAGTCACCTTCTAATAAAAATTCACTAACACTATAAAAGGCTTTGTTCAACAGATACAGTTTTATTTTATTTCTAAACCTAGTCAATGGTTAGATCTTAATGTCATTTGGTACCCTATTATACAACACTGGGGCATAATAGTTAATGGAGAACCGTGTTCTATTTAATCAAAGATACCCAATTCGAACGCTATCTCCCTGCCTAGTATAATAATCGTGATATTCGTTGTTTCTATCTAGCATATCGATTAGGATTAGTATGAGCATAGAGAATACATTCAAATATATACCTGCATGGTACCGTTAAAATTCCTAGATCTATAAATGTTTGCTTAGCCCAGCCCAGCAATGATGCATACCGCCCTCCGCTGCAGAGCAAAGACACGTGCCGAATGAACAGAGTGTCCCCATGTCAAAATAGCATAAGTGGCCACTGACTGGAAAATCCCATGGAACGCCTGAACCAACACTGGCGGCGGGAGAACCTTCACTAGATTCCTTAGTAGGAATATGTGTCTGGACAACCTGGTAGCCACCGCGTCAACATGCTTCTCAAACTTTAAGTTTGGGTCAAGGTGTACACCCAGAAATTTTACCTCGGCAGGATTTTCATCCGGAATTGCCCTCAAACCAAAGACCATGCTCACGATTTTGCTATTATTCAGGGCCAGGCGATGCGCCTCAAACCATCCACCAAGACTCTCCACCAATGCGCTAGTCGAGCCCAGCAGACCCTGCAAGTTCCCACCATCCATTGCCACTGTTGTGTCATCGGCAAATAACCAAAGATTTGCACCTGGGGAAGCCCTAGGGATATCATTGATATAAATTAGGAATAGGAGAGGACCCAATATTGATCCTTGTGGCACTCCATGGTTTATTGGTGCATGGAAGATAGATGGTCATTGTACAAAGTCTGCTGCCCTCGACCAGCCAGATAGCTGCGCAAAAGCTCAACGTTGATCTGATCAAGACCATAGTACGCCACCTTATCCAACAAAATTGGATGAGACACACAGTCAAAGGCCTTAGAGAGGTCGCAAAATGTCGCAGTGACATAATGTTCCCCCTCAAAAGCCCCAACTATATACTCTAGCATATCCAACCCAGCCCGGGTAGTGGAACGACCTGCCCTGAACTAACCCAAACTGACAGTCGGTGAACAAGCTATTTCCCTCAAAATACCGACACAGTTGTTCCTTCAGTATGTGCTCAAATACTTTTGAGAAAACAGGGACGAGTGATATGTTGTTGGGATCATCCCTTGCTCTCTTTTTGTAGATAGGTATGACTTTAGACAGTTTCAGACAACTAGGAAAAACACCAGATCTTATGCTGGAATTTATCAACTGAGTAAGGGGTGATATCAACTGATCTTTGAGTTGTTTCACCATAGTAGGACTCATACCATAAACATCCTTACTGGGTTTGTTTTTAAGAGCATTAATGGCATCTCTCACCTGTATTGGACTTACTTGCCTAAAAGAAAAACCCAAACCATTCTGCACCGGAGACCCCAAAAATTAACCATAAGGCTCCGGTGCAGCAGACGCAGCTGCCAAAACCTGTTCGACCACACCTGCAAAAAATTCATTAAAATCATCTGCATCTGGATATGGTTCGACAAGAGGAGGAGCCCCATCAGTGCCTTTATATGAATTTATTACCTCCCTAGAGGTTCGCACCACATTTGCAGAGTTTACTATATGGTTTGTGTAAGCTGCCTTTTTTGCATTTTTAAGACATAGTTTATACCTTTTCCTATATGATCTAAGCTGATCACTGAGCTGTGGTGAGGGCCTGTTTAAATGAAGTTCATGAATAAATCTCAGTGTTTCTCTCATATTCCTACAAGCATCGTCAAACCATACAATTCCGTTTTTGTGGGTACTTTTACGTACAATTTCAGGAAATACTCTCTTGATCTCGTCCTCCAAAAGATGAACAAAGCCATCAAAAGAACCACCAGCTGGGCGAGGCTCCACTGCAGAGAAATTCCAAGTCTGACCCTCCAAGAACCTGTAAAGTTTGTTCATTCCCCTTTTTGTCATTGGTCTGTACTGCACTAAGACAGGATCGTACTGCACTAAGATGTCGAGTGCACTGTGATCAGACAGAAGAGGATCGTAAACATCAGTGCAATAGGCAACAGACCCAGAAAAACTGATAAAAATATTGTCAATACAATTATTGATATTATTTGTTTTGCAGAAAATTTGTTGTTCTAAATTGAAAGTTCTGAACAGGTCAAGGAGTTCTGTTCTACGCTGATTACTTGTGTTAAAAATTACATTAAATACTTTTTACAGACAACCACCGAGACGTTTGTATACGTGGAAGTCACCCAGAGATAATTGGAAGGACATCATCATAAGAAACCAGATCGATTATATTCTGGTAAATCATAGATACAGAAACAGTTTTACAAGTGTGAAAACATTTCCCGGCGCCGATATACAATCCGATCACAATCCAGTGATTGGGGATTATTGAACAAAGTTGAAGAGAATACAAACCCGATGCCGTCTAAAATACAATATCAAAAAACTCGAATACCATACGAAACCAAGTAACACAAATTCTTAATGAGAAGTACACAAAGATAAAGGAAGAGTGTGACAGCACGGATCAGCGAATTCAGGCCTTAAACAAAACCGTGGAAAGTGTCAAGGGGGAACTGCTTAAAAGTGATAATGACAACAAAAAATCGTGGACGACCGAAGAAATTATGCAACTTATGGAAGAAAGGTCAAAACATAAGAATGATGCCACAGAGAACCAAAAAATCAATAGAATAGTACAAAGAAAGATCAGAGAAGAGGTGGAGGAAAAATGTCAGGAAATTGAAGAACTACAAGGTAAATATGACGAGTTTAACGTACACAACAAAATTAAAGAAATAACAGAAATATATAAGAAAAAAATCGTAGGCAAGCTAACCAACGAAAACGGAGAAATAATTGTTGACCGAAAAGACAGCAAAAAATATGGGAGAAACATATAGAGAATTTATTTCACGATATACGGAGAGACTCACCAATCTCTCAAGTAGAAACTGGCCCCAAAATACTAACTGATGAAACTGCGGCCGCTATTACATCCTTGAAAGAAGGAAAAGCTCCAGGGCCAGATGGGATACAATCAGAATTTCTTGAACTCCTTGATGACAAAGCTGTACAAATGTTAACTGACATTTTCAACGATATTAACAATACGGTAAATATCCCAAAAGAATGGCTTGTCTCCGAATTCATAACGTTACCGAAGAAACGGGAGCCAAAACATGTGGGAACTGTAGATTAATCAGCTTGATGAGCCACTTGTTGAAGCTAAGATAATTCACCGAAGAATCTACAGAATATGTGAGGAGAAAGTAGCGGATACACAGTTTGGTTTCATGAAGGGAGTTGATACAAGGGATGCTCTGTTCAGTTTGCAAGTCCTATCTCAGCGATGCCGCGACGTGAGTTGTGATGTTTTCGCTTCCTTTATTGATTACGAGAAAGCGTTTGATAAGGTACGGCACGAAAAGATGATGCAAGTGCTGAAGAAGATGACAAGGATATTAGAATCATAAGGAACTTATACTGGAATCAAACAGCCACCATAAAGCTCAATATAGAGGAACAGGGTAATGTCATCGCTATACAACGTGGAGTTAGACAGGGCTGTATTCTCTCTTCTCTGATCTTCAACTTATACTCGGAGGAAATATTTACCGAAGCCTTGGAAAACACCGACCATGGAATCCTGCTGAACGGAGAACGTATCAATAACATTCGATACGCAGACGACACTGTAGTATTTGCCGACAGTCTGATTGGCTTGCAAGAGTTGATGAACAGGATAAACGATGCCAGTGAACAATATGATCTAAAAATGAACACAAGTTAAACCAAGTTCAGGATAATAAGTACGCAGGACATCCGAAACTGTCAACTGTTTATCAGAGAGATTCCAAATTCACTTATTTGGGAACGATAATTAATGAGCAATGGGACCACTCTCAAGAGATTAAATACAGAATAGAAAAAGCAAGACAAACCTTTATCAAAATGTCAAAACTTTTTAAAAGCCACAATGTGGACCTAAAAATCAAAGTCAACATCCTTCGATGTTACGTTTCCTCGACACTCTTCTACAGAATAGAGTCATGGACTTTGACAGAGGCGACTCAAAAAAGACTTGAAGCATTTGAAATGTGGGTATACAGAAGAATTCTGAGGATCTCGTGGGTGGACAGGGTGTCTAATGAATCAGTACTGGAAAGAATGAACAAAGGAAGGGAAGTGATAAACACTATAAAAAGAAGAAAACTTGAATATCTGGGCCATATAATGCGAAACGGAAACAAATACCAGCTACTTAAAGAAATTCTCCAGGGAAAGGTCTATGGCAAGAGAGGACCCAGAAGGCGTAGGATATCATGGCTGAAGAACTTAAGAACATGGTTTTCCAAACCAACCACTGAATTATTCAGAGCAGCCGTAAACAAGGTCATTATAGCCAGGATGACGAATAGGCACTTGAAGAAGAAGAAACAGCAAAAATCATATCTTATTCCCGAAAAATCATGTGCTAGAAAGTGTGTTGATTTTCGAAATCTAACGAGCCACCTATTGAAGATATTTCTGAAGATATACATGGGAGAATTTACAAACGCATCAGATTGCCAGTTTGGCTTCTGGACAATAGTAGGTACTCGGAAAGCTGTCTTTTCCATTCAAGTTTTATTTCAACGTTTTAGAGACGTATCATGCGACATATTTGCCTGCTTTATTGATTTATTGCAGTTGTTGCTGGCACTCCTGTTCTAGACATGCCCGAATAATATGTCAAAACGGCAAATTTCAGAATAAGTATAAAGAAAAATGGGGCTGTAGAAAAAGTTCTGTGTGTTTTTCGAGCGCAAAGCAAGATTGCCGTGTTCGAAAGATTACTGCGCTCCGCTACGCGTCGCGCAGTAACATTCTTTCTCAAGCGGTAATCCGTTACTTTGCGCTCTAAATACACAAATAACTATTTTCTTCATTTAAACAAAAAGCAGGACATAGCTTTGTGCATCTTAGAAAAAAGGTACATTTAGTTGTACTTGATAAACCTTTGAAGGACAGTGTTTATAAAGGATATACTGTCGTACTAAAAAAGTACATGGTCACCGTAGGCAACATACTTCTAATGAGTCATATTTTTATATGCCCCTGCGAGTAGTTTCAAGGGCAAGATGAAAAAGGAGCCCCAAGTAGGCGACAACTAAATAAAGTGGGTTCGCCTTCGCGTTTTTAAAGAATGTGTAATTCTGCAAGATGATCGAAAATAAAAGACCTTTAGTTAATTACATTAAACGTGATATATTAACGTGTTAAAACTATGGCCTTTTAACCAAATCTATTATATATACATATATACAAAATTACAATCGTGAAGTTTAGAATGACATTACAAAATATGGAACATATAAACCGATATATTCATTCAATGAGATATTGAATAAGATAATTTATTAAGTCGTCATCATACGGTTAAAGGATTATTCCATTAACTGTGAACTGGCTTTCATGGTCCGGTCCGGGCTTACATTGGAGCTTGGAGCGTCGCAGCCGCAGACGGCGACGGCGAAACCGCGAGCAAAAGCTGGTACTAAACAATGCCGTAACCTTTTAAGCTGCCGTA
>MU191005.1:0-18449 GCA_016904865.1 Pissodes strobi
AAAAAAGTCTGAAGGCTTAATAAAATAAGAAAAAGTTTATACTTGAGTTTTTCTATGAGTGACCTCGAGATACGCAATAAGGGATCAGTTCCCAGCATTGTACATTGAGGCGACATGTATAAGGCACTGCGTCAAAGATTCCTGAAGTGAGAGGTGTCTGAGGAAGAATCTTTGTCAAACCATAGACACATACTATTCAAATTTGAGGGCAATTCTCTAATACCTAAGCAGGAATCTAAGGGTCACCATTGACATATTGAACGTCGATGTGGAAAACTTAAGCCCTGGCTAAAACTGTCGTCGAAGATCATAACCTATGAGCGAATGAAATGGGCAATTGCAATTTCTCCCTCTTTTAAGTCTTCAGAAGAGGCCTTTCTGACGCTTTTTTAACAGGGCTTGGAATCCCCAATCCTATTTCTATTGGAGGTATTAACTTCCTGCGTTGCCCTAGGCTACAAACCAATTCCTTGGTTTGGTTTTTATTTCGAAATCAGGGAAAGCGGACAACATTCAGGCGTAATCATACACTCGCGTATGCTGTGACAGTATCGCTACATTCCATGCCATATTTCACTTTTCGAATGGCCCTCCGCTCGCTACCGCTCGCTACGGGGGCTCAAGAAAAGGAAACTATCCAGGTGTTAATCCAATTTAACCCAAGACATACCCAAAAACAAGAAAAAAACAGTTTAGAAATATAACCTTAAAAAATTTTTTTAAACACCGACGGGGTTTGAACTCGGGTCGCCGAAGTGAAGGCTAATCGTGCAAACCCCTAGACCACCAGGGCACATACAAACGATTGGTTGCATCACGAAGACATGACGCGCAGGTGCGCGCGCACGCATGGAATGTAGCGATACTGTCACAGCATCCGCGAGTTAATCATACGGCCCAATTAGTCTCTCTAGTTTTCTTTTGAAAACAATAAGGACTGTCATGTAAGGACTGTCATCTAAGGGAGGGTTTTTTAGTAAGGGTACCAGTTACACAATACGCTAACCAGGCGAGAAAGTGCACGGGAATTGCTCTCAATCACCTAGTTGATAAGGTGAAGAAAATGCTTGACCGTGGAAAATACGTGCTGGAAAGTTTTCTAAATATGCGGTGTGCATTTGACAACACGTGTTTCGATTCGATCTGCCTAGTTATTACCAGGCGTGGCATTGATGTTGATGCGTCTATTGTGGAATGAATAAGAACTATGTCATCAAGGCGCACAGTCATCGTAAAAATTGGCAACGACTCTGCGGTGGCAAGGTTAGCCAGAGGCTGCTCCCAAGGTAGGGTCGTATCGCTTACTATAGGAGCTGAATAAGACTGCATTTTAGCTGATGATCTGGTCATCATTATTGATGACCTGGATACTGGTCTTACAGGGAGCTTCATACAACCATTACTCCATCTGGTAGGGAGATGGTGTCAAGGACCAATAATCATTTCGAAGTCATGTTTCCTAGGTTGACATGAAAGGAGCAAGTTAGCAACTACATTACAAGCCAAATAGAGGACTTGTAAAAGAGCATTTGGAAACACGTGCAGCCTACAGTTAGATTCGTCACTAGACTTACACGGGTGTAGTTCGGCCCATTATCACCTTCGGGGCCATCTTATGGTGGACCTGTACACAAACGGTCATGTCTAGGGCTCAGTTAGACAAAGTTAAAAAACTGGCTTTCATGGGGATTACATGTGCCATGATAACGTCACCCAGCAGCGCTTTTGAGAAAGGTATCTGTCATATAAAGGACAACAGCCCGAGGGTACATATCAAAGTCTGGATGACGGCGGCTGATGATTGTTCGGAATTGTTAATGAGAGCGGACAACATTCTGCTCACTAGCTCATCTATTAGATTCCTCAGATTTCACGCGCCCGACAGAGACGCGTGGTTGGGGGGCGGATCGCAGTCTACGTCCGGTTAATGAGATCGTCTGGTGCGCAGACGGCCCTAAAACGGATAGAGCTTCTCGATCAGGTGTGTATGGAGATACCATGAGACGATACTTGTTTTCGCCCTTCTGATTTATGCAATCGTGTTAATTCTGCGCTGGTGTCTGAGTGTAGTAGCGTCTTGGGGGCCTTAGCCGTGCATTATAGGAGCAGTCTTGTTAGGATTCCGAGATACCCGAATGTCCTGGCAAAAGAGGAAGCTAATCGTCTGGCACAGCAGAGTTCCACAATGTAGGAATAGATGTGTCCTACAGGTCGGCCTTCGTCATCCTAAAGAATGCAATGAATGTGCGGAATCGGGAATAAGGATGTATAGGGAACTACGAGTTACTCTTGGATTACCCAGCGGCTTGTAGGGTGAGGGTTTCTCTAACTCTGAGGGACATGAGGCTTTGCATTTGATGATGGTCGTAGAAGATCCTGATTATAGGTGGTACTTGAAAGACGAGGAATCGTCCACTCATGTTCTAGCCAACTGTCCAGCGTTCGCTAGAAGTGCACTTCGAAAAGAGCGTGGCTAACCCGGAGGATATAAGAAAGATCCAGCCGAAGAAGTTGTATGTATCCACTAGGAAGGACGAGCCACCGGGTTGAATTGGTATTTGTTACCCCAATTTTGCTATTTAGAATAATATCTATAATTCTCGCAAAATATTTGGCAAATATTAACAGATTTACTTTTGCTCAAAGTATCATTCCAAACTGTTTTCTATTTGTTATCACACTCCACAGGCATTTTATTAATATACTTTTCTATATACGTTACTAAACAACCAAAATAAATGTATAAGCTTTTTGGATACTATTAATTATCTGTAGTGTCAACCACTCTTTGCTGTCGCAGTGTATTTGTTTCTTTTCCCTAAAGGGACAATTAACTTGCTCCGCCCATAAGACAGTTATGATCATTTTGTTTTAAACAAAATCATCGTTAAAATACTTATACAGGTAATCGTTGTTGGATCGTGTCATATTTCCGATAGATCAAAATTATTATATAGAGAAAGAGCATATGTTTATTTGTCACGGTATTTATTATCCTCCTATTTTCTTTAATTACCTTTATTTCAAATTAGAAGAAACTGAGAGTGAAGAAGTTAAACGAAAATTTAAACTTAAATTAAGAAAAATTATAATTAACGATGCGTAGGCTAGAACCAGCTGTCGGAGCAATGAGCATGCAAATTAGGCCCTAGGTCCAATATCGGAGACTAATCGGGTTTATTCATTTAGAGGCACCACCAACTTGTAGGCGGTACAAATCGGTTTTAATATAGAGCTCGTTTTGGCTTAAGCTTCGCAACAGAAAATAGTGATAATAAAATCAGCAGTGGACGCTGGAAACTTACCGAAAAGAAAATATGAACAATATAACCAAGTCAATTATATAAAGAAAAAAAGTATAAGAATGCCGTGATATTCACGATACTCAGTGTTATTTAAATCATATTCGGTAGCGAAAACGATAAATTAAAAATATATATTTAAAAGACTTCCTTACAAAATACTCTAAATGACTTACTTGGCTAAATAATCTAACGATTTATACTTATACATATACATCAATTCTCTGACTATCATTTCAATTCAGACTGGTTCAGTAGTGTCATATGCTGATGACACAGCTGTTTTTTTTTTTTAGAAACATGGGACTAGGCGAGAAACTATGCAATTGGTGGCATAAGTAAAATAAAACACTGGTAATTCGCATTTAAAGATCCTTTACACAAATAGTGCACTATGTAAAAATCGACCTCTCCTATTGGTCGATCCATCTCGTATTACGATATGTCTGCGTGATGCAATCGATTTCTGTCAAGAGCTCTCGTGGTGTAGAGGTTTAGATCGTTGGGTCTCACCTGGAAAACGCTGGTTCGAACCCCGTTGCTTTTTTATATTTTTTTTAAAGATTATGTTTCTAAACAGCTTTTTTTCTAGATTTTGGGTCTGTCTTGAGTTAGATTGGGTTAGCACCTGGTTAGTTTCCTTTTCTTGAGCCCCCGTAGCGAGCGAAGCGAGCGGAGGGCCATGCGGATCGACCAATGGGAAAGGCCGATTTTTATATAGTGCACTATTTGTGTAAAGGATCTTATAATTTTAAACTATCATTAAATGTCTCACAAACCAACTACATTGTTTTTTTCAATCACAGTTGTAAACCGTCCAGAGTATGGCAATTAGTAGAATATTCTTTGGTATAACTTATAAGACATTTAAATTTTTCTAAACAATTTTGTATAGCATGCAGATAACATCTATAAAAATCTAGAAATTTTTAAGCACATTGTTATTGTAGGTACTTTGATGGGGTCGGGTTGATGGGTTGTTGTTGGTGAGTCACATGTGTTATATTGTTTTCGTGAGGTATCTCTCTTAGTTATAGTTATTGATTTTGAAGTACATTTATTATATTACTAACTACTGGTACTGTGCACATACAGGCATTCAGTTACCTAGGTGGATTATTTCACTTTGGGACCACATTTCTATAACTGTTGTATATTTATAAATCTTGTACTGAGTTGTAACAAATGATACATAATATATAATTCTAATTGTAATTGTAAAAATAGTAATTTGCTGAAAATAATACCACTCTAAATGATTTACATACGTGAATCATCTAAATTATATGTTGGAGTAACACTTGAGCATAATAATTATCAGAAAACTAAAAAAATTAGATTATAATGTCAGCCTAAAGCTGATGTTTCACAAGATTATTTGTTATCAAAATGTTTAAGTCACATAAATAGACTAGCTATCCAGTTAAAATTGAAAGAAAATTAAATTACATATCTATTACGTCAGTTAACAGAGCAGCTAACTAATACTAATACAAATTAGGCAACTAACAAGATAGGCAATCCATACACACTAAAATCCCCAAAGCATGATCTTGGTCGTTTCACACTTCCGAATCCGTTAGGACCCAATACTGACTAGCTATATTCTAGTTACAATACTTTAAACCGACAAATAAAAAAACCGCACTTAATAAATAGTTAATTAATTATATAAAAAATAAGCACTTTTTAAGATAAGGAAAGTTCTAAAGTATTTGCAAAGGAAAGAAAAGAGACAAAAGCAAAGATATATAGTATAGAGAAACTAGGTCTTACACAGTTTGATGATTTGCTGATCTGATGTAAGGAACCATGAGCAGCTCTCCAGGCCACTTCCAGAAAGAAATATACACATGTAGTTGAAAATTAACAAATTTCCTTAGTCGTGGCGAACGAAGAACCAGTCGGAAAATTGAAGTTAAAATGTCTACTTAAAACTCAAGGCAAGGAATATTTACAGGCAACGACTATAAAATAAAAATTGGGCGAGTCTGCAAGTACTCGAGACACTGATGTGTAAATCATATCGACATGAAAATCTAATGCCACCTTAGACCGCGTGACGCCTGAATATAGGCAACCACTTATTTGGAATTGGTTATCTATATTCTGGCGTTAGGAAGAACACGATTTACAAGGATGGGCTGGAGTAGATGCGCACTAATCACTGCGCATGGTTATGATGTCACATTGGCTTTCACATTTCCCATTTGCCGAGATTAACTCTCATACCGCCGTATAAGATGTTTACACATCAAAACTAACTCTAAAAATCAAGGCGAGCGAAGCCGCGGGGAAAAGCTAAAAGTGTCCTATGTCCTTTATTATACTCTTGAAAATATCTGTACAAAATTTAATGATGATCAGTTAAGTAGCTTACGCGTGGAAAATGAGGTTAAAACTAACCGTAAAAAATCAACGTGAGTGAATTCGCGGGTAAAAGCTAAAAGTGGCCTATTTCCTTTACTATACTCTTGTTCAGTTGGTTATGCGTGAAGGCGTAAGAAACAAACAAACACATTCGCATTTATAATATTAGTTATTCGCATTTTTCGCGCTTATAATATTAGTTAGGACTCTTTAATAATACTTAGTGGCAGCTTCAATCCGAGTGGATTAATTCACTGCACAAATTCGACATGAAAATCGAATACCATCAGCAATAACATCAACCTATGGATCCAAATACACTGCGAATATAATATAATAATATATTGAGGAGCCGGCCCGTTTACAATTCAAACCCTATATCTTTTATCTTCGTCTATTCCACGTCATCTGCCCGAACTTGCTATCTTTCTCTGACAACATTTTGTTGTTGAACGGGCCGGGGTCTAAACTAATATGAGGAGTGATCAGTATATATATTTTGCTATTTATTTCAATGCGTGGATGCAGTACACTTTAAGTTGGTCATACCCGGTTACATAGGCCTTCACTTTTCCGTCCCCACATATGATTTTCATCTAATTTGCCGAGATTTACCTTCATACCGCCCTGTAAGATGTTTACTCATCAAAATACTAAATAAAAATCAATCTTTTACCCGTAAAAGGTTTTTCAAAATTTGCTGACGCTGAATTGCTACCTGCCTAGGTGGACAAGACAGAAACTCTGCAAAGAAAATTAGAAATTAACTACGAATAGGATCATAAAATGGCGTCACATAAAATTTTCACCCAAAATCTCTTCCAAAATTTAAACCTGCCCCCTACAAACTACAGACTTTATACCACAATACAGCCGAAGCCCCCCGCAACTCGGGATAGACACATCCGAGAAGAACACTACAAGAAATTTTCTACATACTACCAACAACACATTCTTCCAAGCAAAGACGTGATCCGAGAACCTCTCATGTTTTGTGATATTCCTTCTTACAACAAGCTGTGCAACTACGTTGTATTGAGGCAGCATGCAGTATACTGCACCTGCGATCTTCAAAATTAAACCAGAACAAGTGGTCTCAAATGCAAATATTCGTAAATCTATATCGATAACCGAGCTGATCTGAGTGTCCATTCCTACTTGGGTCACACAGTTCTAATGGAACGCGGCTTACTGCAGACTACAGCGCCGACAACGGCGCAGAGGCAAGGCCGCAAGGCCAAAAATGTCAAGTTTCCGATAAGAAAAAAAATTATGAATAAATTAAATTAATTGATGATTGATAATGAAATGAAAGCCAGAAATTGTTTGTTCCGACCGCTCTTCTGTATTTAGAGTATAATATTTACTTTACTGCTCTACGATGGACTAAACAGCATAGAGCATATATACCGTCACTAGACTAAAAAGAAGTATTCCTGATGTGGGGATGAAGTTCGTTTCAGGACCACTTTATACTTTATTATGACTCCCAGAAATACGGACATTGTTCTCAAATAGTAGGAGCAGTAATTTTTTAGGCTTAAGTTTGGAGATTTTTATAAATTTCAGTATTATGGATTTGAAAATGTTCATGACTATAACAAGAGTTTGTTCATAAACAGATTTAAATTACGATAATTATGAAAAAATTAGATATTCTAATTACATAACCTGAACTTCACAATCAGAGCCCCTAAGTTTATAATGAGCACTTCTTTTGAAAGATACGTAGGGGCTACCACTTTTAACTGGCAAGAATTTGTTTGTGGCTGGGGAGCCGCTATTGTTAATGTGTCTGTAACCTATCCTATTAATAAATTAATTTTTAGACAGGTAAATATATGTGGTTTACATAGTTTTCATTAATTTTTCCTTGAATTATCAAACTGTGTGCCAGTTTGCAGCTTACTTGATTTTTGCAAATGACTAAACAGTTCCTTTGCATCATAAAACTAAATTTTAAAATATTTCTGTTTTCTAAATTTGAAAGGCTTATTAATTCTTGTAATACCTAATAAATTTCCCGGCTATTCATTGTGTTATGATTAAACATAATTACAGTTCACAACTGAAGATTCCTGTGTCTTTTGCTTGTATTATTTATTAGTTAATGTGGTAATAGTTTATATTAATCAAGTAAATCATTTTAATAACTGTCAGAAAATAAGTGATCTTGTTGCTTTTACACTGTCTTGTTCTAGATGCTTCATGGAATTAAAGCCAGAAGTGCTTTTGAGCAGTTGAAAGAAGAAGGAATGTATTACCTCTATCGTGGGATGCTACCACCACTTTGTCAAAAATCACTGTCTCTTTCATTAATGTTTGGAGTCTTTGAAGAAGTACGTCAACCACTAGTAAAAATAAAAGTGGATCCCTATACAGCAAAAATTGTAGGTGGGTTAGTGTCAGGAACAACAGAAAGCATTTTAATGCCTTTTGAAAGGATTCAAACCTTGCTAGCAAATTCCCATTATCATGATGAACTGAGAAATACACCACATACATTTAAAGTACTCCGACAATTTGGAATTGGAGAATATTATAGAGGGCTAGTACCAATTTTACTCAGAAACGGCCCTTCTAATTCTTGTTTTTTTATTTTACGTGAGGAACTTCAAAACCATATTTCTGATTATGATAATGAACTTCTTAAAACAAGTGCCGAATTTCTTGGCGGTGCATTAATAGGTGTAGTGTTATCCACAATATTTTACCCTTTGAATGTTGTAAAAGTAGCAATGCAAAATAAAATTGGTGGCGACTTTGAAAATCCATGGAAAGTGTTAGTCTCAGTATATAAAGAGAGGGGTGGGAAAATTAGGTACATTTATCATGGTGTTCAAATGAATTGTACGAGAGCATTTGTTAGCTGGGGTGTCATGAATGCGGCATATGAACATATAAAGGCAGTTGTGTATTAGTCTATTTTTAAATTGTTAAGTTTCTGTGTTAATATTTTTTATTTTGTTCAAATATATCTATATTTTTGCTACTTTTATTTTAAGTCTATATTTTATATCTTACATACGTAACAAATTATCGAGCAAATTATTGAAGAGTGTGAAGAAAGTATTGGACTATACTAAGAACCAAGTACGTTACTGAAGTATATAATTTGGTTAAGTTAATATGGGTTTAAAATAAAATTAATGCTCTTTTACTTTGTGATTTGATAATAAACATTGGCTTTGCAGTGCACATTGTTGATGTAACACAGAAGGTACTAATAAAAGTATACAATTTTTTTTGATGCTGAGTTATAAAACATTTTAAAATATATGCTCCAAATCCCAGAAAGGGGACCATTTATGGCTTGAAAAAATAAAAACAATGTTTAAAAAAATATATTAAAAAAATAATGTTAAACATTCTGAAAGTGAAATAATGTAAATTAATTAAATATTTTCATTGTCAAATAAATACCTTTGACAGACAGAAAAAACTAGTTTTTCACTCACTTGATTTAGTTTTTCTTAAAAGATCAGATTGTTCTGGGTGCATAACGAAATCATAAAATGTCGAACAATCCATATTAAAATTAAAAGTGATCATTATTATGTTTTTTACAGTTTTAGACTTCCACAGACTCTAACTCCAGATGGTTTTCCTATTATTCTTTCTGACATCAAAGAAAAAGTTCTTTCGACGTTATAGAGTTGAACCTGTAAGGGCAAAGAAGAATTGACATACTTTTAAAATGTTGCAACTACCAAGAAATAAATAAAGCACTCTTTGCGGGGCAGAATTTTTTCTAGTTCTGCCATTTTTATTTGTAATAATTGCGAAAGATGTAAACTCTTCAAAAATAAGTTTGAAACTATCAGTCAGTGTTACCGCAGACGGCTTGACGGATATACTTACAAATTTCCGGAAAAATCTATTAAATTATTTAAATTGTATAGTGATGTAAAAATTACCGTAATTTATTTTAGGTCGGTAATCGTTAATTTACGACAACTTACTGTAATTTAAGAGAATTTAAGGAAATTTAACTTTTTTTTTAGCAGTAGACTATACTTGGTAGGTAATTTATTATCCTTGTTCAGAAATATACTATTAAACAAAATTTCACAATTTTATATTTAAAATTGAGCCCAGAATAATTTATTTTGTATTAATTTATTATATAATATGTATGATGTGAAAACAATTTTAACCTAGATAACATAACATGCTAACTCTGCATGAGGTAAGACATGTGGTCTGAAATATCAATGTAGAATTGAGAGAATATGGACTACCTCATCGGAATAACACGACGGCGACGAGGTATTTTTCCATTCACTGAAATATCTCTCCACACCAACCGTTAAAACTTTTGGATTCTGTTATTAAATTCTTATTAAACCATTCACCAGTTCTTCTCCACACACTTCTTCAATACACTATTTTAAAGCAAAATCTTGACTCGTTCGTAAACAATACAATCGACCATTCAGCAATATTCTATTCTCCATAATTTTCGACGAAATGTCTTCTACCCGCACTATATTCGGGCAAAAATTTGGGACATCTTGCAGGTTTCCTAGCTTTTAAATTTAATTTAATTAACCCCTTTTAAACGTCTATATACCGTCTTATTCAAACACCACGAGTCTGGCCAAGATCTTGGAACATTTACGGCAGTATGTTCATGGATTCCGTAAAATCTCAACAAACGGATCATTCTGTATATCTCAGCAAAAAAGCTGTATGTCATACAATCTTAGAGATAAATCAATGAATAAAGAAACAAAATGCTCGTCAAAGAAGCGTATCTCACATAGAGTATAAGCACTGTCTAAACCACTACTTGATTAATACACAGGATGAGTCAAAAATTAAGAAAAAAGCATGGTTCGAGTTTTTCCACTGCCGATGCCGTCCAGGAGGTCTGGAGAAAATTTCCCCCTCATTTATTTTATTTTAAAAGACAAAGGAATTGCCTACCCACAAATAAAAAATAAAAAAATTGGTCCATTCGTCAGAAATGACAAAGCTTGTTGCAAGCTGCTGCCAAAATTACGTGCATAATTTTTTTGGAACTGAGTCTATTTATAACCATATACGAGTAGAGAATTACCACCATTTTTTACTAAAAATACTGTTTTATTAAAAGTTCTGATCTGTTAAGTTCTTTTCAGTAATTTTTTTTCGGTTCGAATCTTCAAATCAGCTAAACTTTCAAAAATGCATCGTATAAAAGAAGCATTACATGTACATCACTAGAAAAAACATCATGCACCGGGTACTTTCCGGTTTGGGTTCAGTAGTTTTAACACCAGTTGATTCTCTGAAAGATCTTTTTCCTCTTATACAACAGTTTAACTGTGTTGTATTCTATTGTTATTTATCATTCGATTATTAATATTATTGAATACAAATAATGTGGTTATCAAAATAATTCGGTAATGTCCGTCACTAATTGTAATGTATAGTTCAGTGGGTTATGTTCACTTTAAGGAGGGGTAGAGGGAAGCCCTCATTATTTAGTTCACTTCCTCATACGCTTCTACTTCTTCTTCAATTCTATTTTCGCTGGCTGGCCAGGCCCCGAGCAAAAATCAAGAACAGAAAAGCATTCCGGTATTTATGTCTAGCGACTATCCCATAACTCGCAGCAGTCAACTGTTTTCATGTACTTCGTGATGTAACAAATCGTTTGTATGCTTCTGATGGTCTAGAGGTTTGCATGGTTAGCCTTCACTTCGGCAACGCAAGTTCAAACCCGTCGGTTTCTTTTTATTTTTTTTAAGGTTATATTTGCTAAACAGTTTTTTTCTTGATTTTGAGTATGTTTTGGGTTAGCACCTGGTTAGTTTCCTTTTTTTGAGCCCCCGTAGTGAGCGGAGGGCCTGCGAAAAGTGAATTTAGGCATGCTGGTGAGAGTTATTGGATAGTCTCTAGACGTAAGTCATCCCGGTTGGTTAACTAAGTTGCGTGACCGTGGACACCAACTTACAATACATAGATTTTACACAGAAGCTATGACGAATGTATTCGTAATATTACCAGAAATGTTCTCGGTAATATAACCGTAATATGTTACCCAAAAACGAATATTCCTTTGAGGGTGAGCGAATATTACCGTAAGTTACAGAATTTATGGGAATATTCGGTTGGTAATATTCGATTGTCGCATCACTAAAATTGTACTAACCAGTTTGTTATCGCCAATTAAAAGCTGTAAGCTCTCTTTTGTTGGCAAAGTGTACCTAATTTGTAGGTTAATTAATTGTACAGAAATGAAACTTAGGTCCTTTATAATTACGAATAGATATATTTTTGATTTGAAACCAAAAACAAGAAAAATTCTAATGTTAAACAAAACGAAATTCTGAAACATCTGAAACACAAATGTACTTGTTATATCAAACAAACATTTAAACACAAAAACAATAAATCAAACATTACCGAATTTTTAATTTCTAAGGGTGGTTCCCACTTGTAGCAAGTTGTACCTTGAATAATTTATTTTGCTAAAAGCAAACTATGACTTGTTTCTACTTCCAAATCGGCTCTATTTTTCTTTTAATTAGGTTTAAAGATGAGAATACTCGTTCAGCGGCAACACTACCTTGCATGTCATAAACAGATTATATTTTTTAAAAACGTATATAAATTGAAACACATTAATTCTCCAATAACATTTTTCAACAAACCCAATTCTGTGACTAACTCTTCTAGCCACAAATTTGAATTGAATTTGTTTTTTGGCAATTCTGGTAGTAATCTCCATTCTGTATTAATATTCTCATAATGGTCTTCTTTTACTAAATTTGGAAAGTTTTCAATCACAGGTATAATAGAAATTGCTTGGTTTTCAGAAAAAATGTTTTGAGGATCTAGCCAAGTTAATTGAGTATAAAGATCATTATCAAATCCCATCGTCCTCCCCCAGGCTGGAGAACACCGAAGTACAAAGTCTGGAGCTGATCAGTGACAGTTTGTGACAAGAGGGGCTGCATTGTATTAGCTGGCAGGGACGTCAAACTGGTGAGAGCAGTTTGATTACGGGGAGTGACGCCCCCGCCATTCCGAGTTGCCAAGGGATGTGGCCCATCAAATTCCATCGTCCTCCTCCAGGCTGGAGAACACCGAAGTACAAAGTTTGGAGCTGATCAATGACAAGGGGGGCTGCATTGTATTAGCTGGCAGGGACGTCAAATTGGTGAGAGCAGTTTGAGTACGGGGAGTGACGCCCCCGCCATTCCGAGTTGCCACGGGATGTGGCCCATCAAATCCCACCGTCCTCCCCCAGGCTGGAGAACACCAAAGTACAAAGTCTGGAACTGATCACTGGGGAGTGACCCAACAAACCCCATTTTTACCCCTGTCAGACTAGGGACCACCAAAGGAAAGAGTCTGAGGCCGATGCATCCAGTGGAAGCCGCCCTAGGTGGTAGATGCATACGCCTATTCGCATCGTCCGGTGAAAGACCACCCTACCAGAACTGGGAAGCGCTAAGTGGTTTTCCCGAATCACGTTCCGTTTCCGCGCTGGTGGTTCCGGGTTCCACAGTAGGAATATAATAATATGGACATGATGGTGCTTCCAGGATCAAAATATTCCGGAGGTAAACTCCCCGGCCATTCGGATCTCCGGGCGCTGGGAGCCCTGGGAGCCCTTCATTCTGCATTTCACAGACAGCAAAGATACCGAACCAATTTAGAATTGATTTCTGCAATATAAGAGGCCTAAATACAAACATAAATTCGGTACACCAACATCTACAAGCACACATACTAGCCCTTACAGAAACACAAGTATGTTCTACAACAACAACAGTGAACTACCCCTATCCTGGTTGCGACTTACATACCCGATTTAGAAATAAGTTTGGAATATGCCTTTTTGTCCGAAGCAACCTTTCATGTCACCGCGAGGGAACACTCGAACTGAACAACCTTGACGTCATGTGGCTCAAGTTCACCGCAAAGGGATTAACCAAGTTTATATGTTGTCTCTATCGCCCTCCGAGCGATAGAGCCTACCAAAGCTTTTTTTCAACACTAGCTACCACTTTTGACTCAATACAGGTTGATCACCCCAGATCAGAAATAATCGTTCTGGGAGACTTCAATGCCCACAAAACCAACTGGCTCAAACATCACAACAAGACCGACAACGAAAGTAGAGAGGCTGAAGCATTCGCCATCAGCTGCGGGCTTACTCAAATTGTAGACGAACCAATTCGAATCTCAGAGAGGGGCGAATCCGCCGCCCTCCTGGATTTTTTTCTAACCACCAATCCTGACCAGTACACAGTTACAGTTGGTCCGCCATTAGGTACTTCCAACACAAACTTATTACAACGGTTTGTGAATTGCCACTGATACAGAAGGATCCACCATTGCCTCGCAAAATCTGGCATTACAATTCTGCAAACTGGGACGATCTAAGGGAGTTCTACCTAGATTTTCCTTGGCTCGACGTCTGCTTTAGCGCTGACGACCCGTCAGTCTGCTGCGAAAAGATCACGCAAGTAATCTCCTCAAGAATGGAAGCATACATCCCAAATTCCATCAAGTTACCATCAAAAGGAAAGCCTTGGTTCGACAGATGATGCGAAAGAGCTGTGGGTAGGAAACAGCAAGCCTACAAGTACTGGCAGCAAAATCAGACCGCTGAAAATCGCAATTATTTTGTCGAAGCGAGAAACGAATGCAAGCGTATTATCGACGAAACTAAGGACAAACACAATCAAAGGATCAGAAATAAACTTTTGCAATGCCCCAGTGGCTCCAGGAATTTCTGGTCGGTGGCAAAGGCAGTAAGTAACAACTTTACAGAAACGTCTCTCCCACCTTTGACAGACGAACGTGGCATCACGGCGACTACAGCCAAGGAAAAAGCAAACATGCTCGCCAACATGTTTTCTTCGCACTCTACCCTAGACGTTCCCCAAGGCAAGACTCTCCCCACCATATCGAACATCAACACTACCATGGCAGAAGTCAAATTTCATCACCGTGATATTCGTAAGATCCTTAAAAATCTAGATACGCAAAAGGCATCAGGACCGGACGGAATACCTGCCATCGTGTTAAAGAACTGCGCCATCGAACTAACACCCATTTTTTCCAGGATTTTTTCTCTATCTTACGGAAGAGGGATTTACCCATCTTCTTGGAAAGTCGCTCGAGTGCAACCTGTTCCAAAAAAGGCAAGAAAACCACGCCCTCAAACTATCGTCCAATTGCCTTGCTTCCAATAAGCTCCAAAGTCATGGAACGTGTAGTCAATCAGCCACTACTCAAGTACCTCGAGAACAACAAAATAATCAGCGATAATCAATACGGCTTTCGCAAAGAGAGATCGACAGGAGATATATTGGCCTATGTCACTCATATATGGAGTAGGGCAATTGAGAACTATGGAGAGTCTCGAGCGATTGCGTTGGATATTTCAAAGACATTCGACAGAGTTTGGCATGACGGACTGCCCAACAAACTACCGTCCTTCGGACTGCCAGCCTCTCTCTGCAGCTGGCTTGCCAGTTTCCTTAAGAGCCGATCTCTGCACGTTGCAGTCGATGGACACATCTCGGACACATTCACCATCAACGCGGGCGTGCCTCAGGGCGCAATACTTTCACCACCTCTGTTCCTCATCTATATTAATGACCTGCTGACCGAAACAAACAATCCTGTTTACAGTTTTGCAGATGACAGTACCCTTGTCACCCACTTTAGATCAGAAAAACCTTTACCAGCGACTGAGACTCATCACCGCAGACAGGAGCAGATTACAGCAATTAATCAAGACCTGGAGAAGGTTCAAACTTGGAGCGACCGAAATTTGGTCCAGTTCAATGCAGCAAAGACCCTAACAGCCACGTTTACCAAGAGGAGCAATACAGGGGGCCCTGACATCATTATGGCAGGGTCGACCATTCCTTCATCCTCGTCAATCGGACTGCTGGGTATCTCGGTCAACAGCAATATGTTCTGGCATGACCACGTTGCTAACATCGCAAAATCAGCCTCCCAGAAGCTTGGTGCGCTATTTCGCAACAAAAAACTCTATACACCGCAGCAGCTCTTGCTCTACAAAGCGCAAATAAGACCGTGCTTAGAATATTGCTCACATATCTGGGGTGCCGCACCAAAGCACACCCTAAAGCTGCTGGATTCCATTCAGAAGAGAGCTGTGCGTCTCGTCGGCGACCCGGAGTTCACCCGGAATCTGGATAGTTTGGAACACCGCAGACATGTAGCCGAGATATCTCTGTTTTACAGATACTTTCACGGCAGATGTTCCCAGGATTTGGTCCGCCTCATCCCGCCTCTGGCAGCTCCTGTCAGACAGTCACGACAGACGGCAAGAGCGCACCAGTTCGTCGTACAACTGGAAACACTTAGAACATCGCTTTACAAGAACTCCTTTGTCTGGCGCACTGCATCACTGTGGAACTCACTTCCAGGACATCTGTTTCCCACTAATTACAACTTACAAATATTCAAGAGCCGTGTCAATCAACATCTGCGCACACACACCGCTGGTCGATCGCCATAGGGTCTCCCTTTAGTGTAAAAAGAAAGGGAAGAAACGTTGTTTTATTTGTAATGTCAATTCAATATAGAAATTTACACAACTTAAACAAAAGTTTAAGTTGTACCTAGGTCATGTCTATCAATTTAACTGCTGTTTATAATTTCTTCTACCTTCTTATATCCGAGCTTATATCCCATATACAAATTTTCAATTGGTAGAAAATTTGAGGGATTTTTAGTATTCATTTTACATATTTTAGTCTTTAAATTCAAATCTAGGCAATTTTTTAAAATTTGTTTATAGACAGATAGGGCAACAACTGATGTAATCTAGGTTCTTCTGACTGAAAACTGAAATTCCACATTAATTGAGTTAACAATTTTTAAGATATACGACAAAAAACAAAAATCCTTTTTTTAAATTTTGTTGTTTAATTCAGACAGTATATTATCTATTTTCGGGGATTGATCTTCAAAAGCTGTATTGGTAAAATATAAAACTAAGGATTCGTATTGCTCCAGTATTCTATCTACAACTTACTGCAGTGAAAGCCTTATAGTTTAATATTTTGTGAGGTTTTAATTTACAAAATGCTTGAAATTCTTTAAGCATATTTAACCTTTTCGAAGTGTGTGCAAAAAGCGCATAAATGTCTTTGGCCAGGTCCTCTACTGCCTTAGGTATTCTTAGGTTTTTCCCGTGGGTTCTGAACGAAATTACAACTTTTACTATTTCAAACTGATACTCTATTCTCTACCACTGTGTACAATTAAACATAACTTTACAACTAATAGCTCTTTACAATTCAGCACTCAGTGATTAACTAACAATTCGCCACTATCCGTTACTTATATACAATTTCAAATCTATCACGAAGCGAGGCCACTCTATATGATTCTCGACCAGGGCATCCAGAATTCTAGCGTTCCTGAATTTTCGCGGCCGGCGATGATTCATACATGGACGCGGCGCGGCAAGGCCAGTTCTATAGGGTAGCACAAAAACACGCGGATCGTTGCTAGCCGTGACATTGAACCCCTCTTAAACCTGATCGTCCCGATCAGCTACTTCATGTCCTGATATGCTTTCAGCCTGTCGAGGTGGACAACTTTCAGTTTGCTTCTGGAACACGTTGAATTCTATACACTACGTCATTAATTCTGTTGATGACTGTATAGGGCCCTTCCCATACTGGCGTTAGCTTGGGAGTTCTTCCTTTGCGGATTATATAACCAGACTTTATCGTTCATCTGAAATTCCACAGAGTTAGCTCGGAGATCATATCGAGCTTTCTTTCGGTCACTGGCGAGGCGTTCAAACGGTAGTCCCACACCATTCTGCTTCATCTTCCCACTAGATCCTGTCTGGGATCCTTAACTTGAGGCACAGGTTGAACACTGCCGGCACCATGATTTCAGAATCCTGGCAGTAGTTGACCCAGTAAAATCTGTCGCGGATCTTGTTAATCGTTCTGCTAACCCCGAGATGAGCACCAAACTCCATTATGTACTTCCAGGGGCCTGTGACACAAACCATCCAATTGCAACAAGTCTACAAGTTACAATAATCTTCCTGTAACTACAAGTCCTACTTAATTCTGTATCACAATGTCAATTGCTGCAATTGTAGAAATTAAATAATTTTGAACATATGTACACATGACAGTAGTTATTCAAGTAGTAGTACATATTACATGTGCTGCGGCTTGGTACGGGCGGCGTGCTAAGTAAAATGTTTTCACAACAAATTGTTTTGGAACGTAAAATGCAATTTGTAAATAAGATTAGAGAAAATAAACATATTCTTTTCGGTGCGTTCTCTGAAAAACTGAGAAAGCAATATAAAGTAGAAAAATGGAAAGAAATGGCAATGGTGCCTCAAAGTTAGTACTTGTTTACTTCCCTCGGATGAAGATTGGTCTTATGTAAGGGATACAATCTGGCAGAACTTGAAGAAAACTGCAATGGTGACTTCTACTGTAACTTGCAATGGTAGATATTTCTAGCTTAAAATTGATAATGCGAAGAAAACTGGAGTTGGTGGAATGGGAATGTTAACCTAAGTTGATAATATGGTATTAGATTAGAAATAATTGGAAAAGAGTCTCCTGTAATTTGTGAGCTTGGAGTAGCTGAGTCGTTCGAAAAATCTCAGGACCAGTTATGTGAAGCAGTCCCAGATGGTGACTCTAAAGGTACTGTCAACAAAAGCTGACCAATCAGTGATCACGTAATCCCATCTACTTCAAAACAAGGCAATGGTAAGCCACTTTGTACAAAGGAAGTTTTTGGGGGAAGTAT
>MU191005.1:18549-38848 GCA_016904865.1 Pissodes strobi
TCGGCTACTGATTGTATCTGAGAGGGATGATGGTGGGACTCTGCGTTAGGTACCTATTGGTATGAGTTGATTTTCTGTAGACTGTGTAGTCGATGGATAAGTCGCGGCGTCTTTCTTTATAATTAAAATATCTAGGAAGGGCAGTTGACCGTTTGCTTCTACCTCAAGTGTAAATTGCATTCGGTGGTGTATTTTGTTGAGCTCTTCCAAGAAAAGGTCTAGATTGACTCTACCGTGTGGCTAATAATGAAAATGTCATCCACATATCGTTTCCAAAAGCTTGGCTTCATTTGGGCATTCCTCAGAGCTTCAGTTTCGAAGTATTTCATGAACAGGTTGGCGGCGACTAGAGAAAGTGAAGATCCCATTGGGGCACCGTCTGTTTGTCGCCTAAGCCATAATCAGTGTTACTTGTTAATGGAAAAGGACATATCCATGAAGACAAACGACCAACACAAATCGACAAGGGTCACATGCAAATTTCACAAATTGTACGTCACATTTTAAGAGAATGGATCACATAATTTAACCACCACCACTTCCTGCAAACATGAACCATTCTCTTAAAATGAGACGCACAACGTACAATTTGTGAAAATTTCATGTGACCCTTGTCGATTTGTGTTGTTCGTTTGTCTTCATGGATATGTCCATTTTCATTGATAAATAACACTGATGATGGCTTATGCCGAAAGCGCCGTGTTACGCCACTTTTAGAAGTCCTTTTGGATTTCATTTTTTGCATGGAATACAAAGGTTGTTTAATTTACTATGTTTCGAATACTGTATAATAATTGAATAATTGAAATTATTTTTACAATATGCACCACAACACATCTTACAATTTTTGTATTTATAATTTTTTTATGTCTGGAAATAATGGGCCATTATTCTTTTATTATTTAAAAACTTTATTTACTATCTCGAATTGCATATACATTTGCCATTTGTCAATGAGGATAAAGTCGTTAAGTCTAGCTTAGTACTGAAATTTGGAAAATCTATAACTTTCAGGTAAATATATAGAATCTGTTGGACAGGTTGTCTTTTAACAGCACAAGATTAAGCGGCGGTATTCCAAATGTGGAAGTAACATGAAACTTCTACAGGAATTGTTAAAATATAATTAAATTAATATTTTTATTTTAAATAATCTCATTACCAACTACTTACTGCAGTCTTTAGAGGCGTTCAAAAGCAATTATACAAAATGAATAATTATCATCCACAAGGGAAAAAACATAAACAAGCGAGACGCTTCTTAAAAGGGGCTTATTATTGCTGCTTTTTTATGTCTGCAGAGAATAGCGGCGGAAACATTATTTTACATTTTATAAACGTACTAAATTAAAAATTGTTAAGCTACCTGGCTAATTACCGCCCAAAGAAAATTAGTTCCGAAACGTTAAGTGGCGCGCCGTAACGACTGCTTAGTGAAAGAACAGCGGCTCGGTCTCACCGATCTATGGAGATCGGTGCTCGGTCTCCTACTTTTTATGACGCCTCCTAAACGGTTCCCTGGCCGCCCTTAACATTAACTTGATTTTGACATGGCGGGTGGAGAAGGTACATTGCGAATAAGTTTTTATTAGGGAAGAAAAGTTCGTTTTAGGTAAATAGCGAATTAAAATTTAGTTGGGTTGCATTATCTGATTTAGCTAACATTAATCATAGACATAGATTAAAACCTATAATTCTACAAGTTTTCGTCAGTTCATTAATCTATTCGTCCGTCGTCTGTGATATCGTCTGTATAGTTATGTCCCAGGAAAATCCAATGTATCCATATGCGAGACATCATAACTTGATGGCACCTTGACACTGTTGTTGCCCTTCAGCCTAATTGCCTTTGTTCACTTTCCTATCCGAAACTATTGATAAAACTTAGTATTATAAAAGTAGTGAAATAAAGATTAGTTAGTTACTTTTCTTTTTAAACCCAGTAGAGTTTCATGACAAAAATTATTAGCATGTATCCCCTTTATGAATAGTGATAGGTCACCGTTAAAATAAATGTCAATGTTTTGTAGTGATGTTCAAATCCGTTTCAATTAACAAAGTGTATGGTGCCCGGATATTGTGAAGGTTCGAAAGATTCCTATTATTCTTTAAGGAATTTCAAGATAAGCTCATTTTTTAAGATGAAGCTTTCACTCATATTTTTCTTTCCAGTACGTTGCCTCGCTATTAAAGGAGAAGCTAGATATAACTATAGTCGGTCTAGAAAGTATCCGGAAAAAATAAAATACAATTTATAATTTTTTGGTTTAACTTTTTATTACCTGAATTATAGAATTACAACAAATAATTCATCACATTTGTATATACGACCTTCATGTATCTCTAAACGCTTCACTATACTTCCAGATACACCCGAAACTGGGTCACCGTCATAATGTTGGGCGATGGCGGTACAGGTGTAAAACTGTCCGAATAAAATGTGTTATTTTGTGGCATTACTCGTTCCACTTCAATGTTTGTTAGTCCCCATAATATGTTTTAAATGAAACTAAGATCTGGTGTAGCTGCTGTCTTTGAATTTGTTGCCAATTGGTGCTCTTGCATTCAAGCTTAAATATAGACAGAAGTGTGGCATCGTGCATTATTCTGCTGAATATGCCACCCCTCTGGAAAATCCTTTTAGAGTGGCACAATACTTTGCACTATTAGCGGTATCATCAACTATACAGAGAGGTGTAGTATCAAGCTGGGATATTATTCCCCATCAGTTTACTGGTAAATTTAGGAATTTGGACGTAAAATGTTCTCTTAATAGGATTTTAGGTGAGTTACACCAAGCTGGAAGCAACTTACGTCAGATATAAGAACATTGCTGAAATTATCTTCCTGGAAATGGCTACACAAATGTATTCTACTTTGCGTTTGCAGAGGTATCATTGTAGAGATTTTTTTTTGGTTTCCTTGATATGTAGCCTTGTCTTTTTAGTACATGCAGGAGTTTCTGAACATGCTAAATTTCCGAAACCTAAGGAGCGGATTTTGCAGTCCTAACGCCACTAAAGTGTTTTAAATGTTTCCGTAAATCTTCCGCGGTCTTCTATACAAAGATTTCACCTCTCTTTTTTCTACTTGCGACATTATTTCACAGATCTTAAGCCTGCTCCTAATAAACAATGTTTGACAGATGGGGTTGCCATGCTATTTTGACCGTAGCCAACTATCGGGAGAACGTTCTTGATACATTACTTTTGTCTTGGAATGTTAGGAAAAAGAAATATATTAAAATTAGGGAAAATATAAAATTCCGGATACCTTCTAGCCGGACTATACTTTATATAACCGTAACTTGTTCGACGAATTAAAAACGCTTTTGCTTAATAAATACAAAGATGCCCTAGCGAAGAAAATATTTCAACTTTTTTAACACAAGTTTTCAACAAAGTAATAAAAACTTTGAAGAATTTGCTTTAGAAATCAATCGAAATCTACCCAAATTAAAGGCAAATGCCCAAATTGAATATCTAAACAAAATTGATTTCCTTAAAATTACATTTCTAGATTATGAAAGTCAAGCTCTATATGCTTGCATATCGGATCTAAAATTAACCATATTTTAAATAAACACACTTTAATTATTACAACATGTACCTAAAAACCACCCTATAACCTTAATCAATATTTAATAATGGTACAAATAAAAAGTGTTTAGGTATCCTAAGTAAAACTGAGGTAGTAAAATCAAATCTCTGATCTTGTCCGGCTGTAGCCAAAAAAATATCTGTGGTTACCTAAAACTTTTTATATGTAGAGTCTCATATAACTGTTATGGCAATGACCAGCTGGCATTTGCCTGTATTTAATAAATCTATCTTCAAGAGGATCTGTTTGAAATGTCCCTATAAGGGAACATAATTCATATCAAGTTCACTAGAACAGTATTTGGTAGTTCCTCAAACTCCTCAACTCAACTTTGTTTATTTCAGGCCTTTTTGACAAATTTAACTAATCAATATTTTTGAGCTTTTCATCTTAACATGACCGTATTTTGATATTTTTTGATAAATAATCAGGGTAATTTAAAAAAAATAGATGGTATACAGTCTTCTTTAGGCCGTGGTTTTAGAAAATCTATTGTAAAAATCTTATCGATGTTTGAATATCGAATTGCTGTACTTTTTATTATACTACCTTCAGGAAAATGAGCTTCACATACTATCGTGTTGTTTGTGGGCTCAAAGTTATTTCGGGTTATAGCTTTTAGCCGTTTTTGTCCTAAACTTACGTCCTTTGGAAACACGAACAAAAATTTGTAAACTGTGCTGTAAACAAATCGGCCAATCGGCACAAAAGCAACAGGTTTTTAAGTCCGAAATATATGGTTTTACGTGTTTAAAAATACTCCTAATAATATAAATTGTATACCTAAATATACAACGAGATATTAGATACAAGTTTCACGCAGCCATTATTGGGGCAAACTAATCGTTTGTTTTGATTCTTTTTTCTGTTAGGTCGTTCAAATGATGCGTTGTTGCCGGCTCTATAAGGAAAGTGCACAAACAACGTAGTAGTATTCGACAATTAAATAAATTACGAAATACTACATTATAAAAAAAAGGAAATATTAACTTATGGAAATATGTTTTTACAATATTGGAGAAATTGTAATGTAAGAGATTCATTCCTTATATACGGGCATTCTAATATTGCAACCAATGGCGCTTCGATCGCGATTACCCTTTCAACGGGAAGTCCCCTCCTACATCTTCGCTCCAAATCGCAAAGGCCCACATGCATGACGTCACGCGGTAAAGCACTTTGTCATTTGAAGAGGTGTTAGTGCTTCTAATCAAGAGGATGCTGATTGACTATACCATTCAGAAAGACACACAAATCACAATTATTGTTACTCGTGAAACCCTTTCAAAAAGGTAAACATTTATTTATTACCTACCCTTATGGATTCGGCCTGTGCAACAAATGCCCCGGCAGCTCGTCGGCGTGGGAGTGGGTCAATTTTCGACCAGGGCGCTACTAATTCGAAATAACTAAACCCGCAGAGCCAAACTAGGAGGTACACAAGAGTCTAGGGAGCAGAGAGACATTTCACTTTTTGCATGGCCCTCCGCTCGCTGCCGCTCGCTACGGGGGCTCAAGAAAAGGAAACTAACCAGGTGCTAACCAAACCTAACCCAAGACATACCCAAAATCAAGAAAAAAACTGTTTGCTAACCAAAACTAACCCAAGACATAGATCCGTCTCTCTGTTCCCTAGATTCTTTTAGGAGGCCCTCGGTCTAGAAAATCCTTAAGGGCAGTGCCGTAGTATAGAGCCATGGGAGGGGTTCAAACCCCCTACTTGTTGGAAGGCATCAGGTGTTTTCGTTAGATTGCGTTCCTATTTTACCTATGTCTTTACGATGCAATGAATTGCTCACAAGTGCTCTGGTGGTTCAGTAGTTAAGATGCTAGACCTTTGGCTCGGCCGGTGGCCCCGGTCACAAGCACATCCTCTAACCACTGCGACACTAGACCCGCCAGGTTTGGTTCGTTGCGCCAATGCGGGAAGTGAATTAGATATTCTAAAATAGTAAACAAACTCTCAATACTACACGCGAAACGTGAATGCTTTCATAGATCATCATTTCATAGTTTCCTCATTGATTGCAATGAAACGCATAGTCTTGTTTGATTTCATATGTCAAAGTGAAGTAAATTATTGTAATTTGTTTTTATTCCAAATGCACGGCCTACTATTCAAAACTATTTTTATATGGCTTTTTAGGATACATAAACTATTTTTTCTACTACCGTGCGTAAAATACTCACTTTACGCACTCTCTAAGATTCGTAAAATAGGCCTTTTTAATGTGCAGTGCGTAAAGTAAGTTATTTTACGCACTAGTGCGTAAAGTAAAGCTGACATATTTTTTGACGTTTACTGACATATTTTTTGACGTTTAGAACAGTGCGTAAAATAATATATTTTACGCACTAGTGCGTAAAATAATTTATTTTACGCACTAGTGCGTAAAGTAATATAATATTATTTTAATTTTTTCATATATTTTTCGATAGTAGAAAAAGTTTTGTATGCTACTCATGTGTAAAGTACCCTTTTTTTATTCATGGGATTGTCGCATTCGCCTACGGCTCATGCGACAATATTCCCATTCATAAAAAAAGATTCACTTTACACACTTGTTGCATAAACAACACTACCGTGCTTAAAATACTCACTTTACGCACCCTCTAAGATTCGTAAAATAGGCCTTTTTAATGTGCAGTGCGTAAAGTAAGGTATTTTACGCACTAGTGCGTAAAGTAAAGCTGGCAAATTTTTTGACGTTTACTGACATATTTTTTAACGTTTAGGGCAGTGCGTAAAGTAATATAACATTATTTTTATTTTTTCATATATTTTTCGATAGTAGACAAAATTTTGTATGCTACTCATGCGTGTAAAGTACCCTTTTTTTATTCATGGGATTGTCGCATTCGCCTACGGCTCATGCGACAATATTCCCATTCATAAAAAAAGATTCACTTTACACACTTGTTGCATAAATAACTATTTTCTACAACTGCCCTGAAAATAGACAGTAACGGACTAACAACTGCTCTTGAAAACTGGACATTTCAAACATCGTGTGAAAAGCATACTTTGCACACGGCGTGTGCAAAGTATACTTTTCACAAGCTTATTCGCACAGATAAAAATGTCTGATTGGAGACAAAAGAATGATGCTTTTAGATTTTTTTTCTCAAAGAAAATTCTTTCGTTCCAAATACGTGGTTCTTAACTCAAAGTCATTGTTTCTTTTGTAATAGATTTTTCATTCTTTTGGCGTTATGCTTTTGAGAGAACATCATTGACTTTGTCTCCAGTTTATACTTTATCAAAGTCATAAGTCTTTGACACAAGGTCTCAAAGCATTCGGTTGACATTCTCTATCGACGCGATCCCGTCCATGCCTGAGCTCGAGGCCACCCGAGGTTAATCGAAAACTCGCTTGTCAGAGATTGGAGATTGAATGTTTCATGTTGCATCATCGGTTTACGATTCGCCTCTAGCGAGCCGCGGTTACAAACCATAATGACAGTTGGGTGGGCGGGGCTTGAATTATTTACTATTTGGAAGGTTTGTTTGAATCTCTTGACGGTCCAGCGAGTTTCCTGTAACGGCCCTATGGTTCGATGCTGTGTCTCCGGCGAGACGCTGCGGGCTCAATTCCCGGCAGTGGATATGCTTTTTTAAAGTTATGCTTGTAAAAAGTATTTTTTATTAATTTTGGGTACGCCTTGGGTTAGCTTTGGTTAGATTGGTTTTGTTGAGCCCCGTAGCGAGCGTAGCGAGCGGAGGGCCACGCGTGAGCTAAATATTAAATGTTCTAAAATAGTAAACAAACCATGTCCCGCCCATTATGGTTTATAACCGCTGCCCGCTAGAGTCGAGTCAGTCTACGTCGGTGTTCTTTACGAATGTCCAGTGTGTCCGTTAGTATCGATTTAAACTGCCATAATTTTGGTGTTCTGTTGGGCATTTACTCCTAGGCTAGGATGAGTGAATTGGGCGATTTTGGGAGCCTACTTGAAAAGTGGCGTTTAAGCCACATGTTGGAAACATTTCGAGGTAAGCATCAAAATTGATATACCTTAGATTAATTAGTTCTATAGTGTATTTATCGCTTTAAAATGTAATATTAGGCATGAATGCAGACAAAAGACAATACTGCCATAAACGCCGGCACATTGTTTTAATTCCGCAACTCTTTTTTTAAGTCAGAAGAAGCAAGCATCAGTATAATAATATCTGTTTCTGTCGGAAAATATCTACGAAGTTATTTATTTCTTCTTGGTACCTATAATACCTACATACAGTTGAACAAATGTGTTACTGTTTCGGCGTTCTTTTTGATGGCGTCATAGCTCATGGCGTGCCTCTGATTCATCATTAAGCTCGTTTCGGAGCTTCTTCCTACCTGCATCCGCATGACAAAATCCATTCTCTTGTGTCAATGTCGCGAGGGCAATAACGTGAAAATTCATTTATTACACTCAAAGGCGTTAGCTCTTTGATATTAGTAAAAATATTTTGTTTTAAACTCTGCTGTTTTTAAACTAAAAAAAGCCAAATAATGTAATGTGCCAATTTGAAAGGTTTCAATGCAACTGGGCGAGTCACCACCTCAACTTTAAAATTTTAAATAGCACCGCCCCCTTTGTTATACCTCAAATTAAAGGTCTCATTGAATAGTATTAATTTGCATACAAATTTTCAAAAAACAAAAGAAAAAAAAAAGATTATATCAATTTTTTTCTAGATTTGATTATTTAAACTTGGTCTGGAAAATGGTTAAAACTTGCAGTGTAAAACACCTTCATTTTGATTTCAATGGATGGATTTTAAAAACATTTGTTAACGAACACTGTAGGTGACTTTTATATATAGATATATTTTTAGATTTGTCTCAAGATGTCAAAGATAGTCATTTGGCTTAAAAGAAGCCATCAGGAGCCGTGTTGGAACATTGGAAAAGTCTCTCTCTGCCTGTAAGGAAAATCTCTGGCTATTCAACGATCTATGAATTTTTAGAGGCCCGTCTAAAGCCGATTGGTTCTGTTCTTTTATAGACTTATAGGTACTTATGCCTTAGGATTAGTCTTACATCATTATTATTTGGTTATTTTTGTACTGATGTGATTATTTGTACCCTTCTGCTATATAGTCTAAGTTTGTACCTTAATCACCAATATTAGTATTATTTGTTTATCAACAGCAATATTTCATATATTATATGTATGAATATATTTGTTCATTTAAGTTTCGTGCAAGTCTTCTCACAAGGGTAGAGTGCTACTTATAACTTATTTTGCCTTGTGTGGGCACCTCGGGGTTACAAGCTGAAATTTTCACAGAATGAAGGTTTTATTGTATTAATTCAAAATCCCAAGGTAGTCAAAAATTAGAACGGGCAAAAGGGCAGTGTACCTAAAAATCGAGATTATTATATGAACGTGTAGGATATTAATTTGTGAATGTTTTCATATACAATTCATCTACATTTTTGTTCGAATTACATTTTTTATCATTGCTTGAAATATGCAGATTACGTTGGCCCTTACGGCGAAATAAATAAAAAAATTGAAATATCTCCCTTCGAACCTGGGCAAAATCTAATTGAAATATATTCATGTTTGTATTCACCTCGCATTCTCTCCTAAATGAAGGCTCAAATGAAAAAAAATATTCTTGCAAAAAGTTTGCATTAAGTATCTAGAATATATAGGTGCAAAAATAATTTTTTTCTCCAATGGTAATGGACAAATGTAATTAAATGTATAAAAAGTAATTTTCTTCTAGCCACAATCGTCGGATCTCGCGCTGCCCCAGTAGTCTAGCATCTCACTTTTCTTCATAGCTCCCTCTTTTTCTCGCCAATTGTACAATACAATAAGTGGTTTTACATTAGATAAAATAAAATAATAAAGTAGTCTTAGGGTTTTACACATTACGGGTTAGAATACTAATAATAATAATAGCAATTATTATTTGAATAAAGTCAATGAAGACATTTTCGATTATACTGAAATTTATTTTTTATCCGATCGTACGAAAAACACGACACCTTTCCAATGTGTTTTCTCACCGCAAAGGTCGTGATTCCAGTATATTGTATTCGTTGCTGGGCAACATGCAATAACTGTACAATAACAGAAAATCACTATCCGGGAATATAACATTCCCGTCCTAGGCCGGGAGTCTAACATTTCTGTCCTATTCAAACGCCTTGTTTGTCAGATCTGACGTCTATCAAAAGTAACATTTAGCTTTAGTTTCCGTAATAGCTTTAGTACGTAATAAACTTCAAGCTCGCTAGATTCAAAACTTGATATTATGTTGAGTTTAAATTTAAAACACCGTTTTTATTTAGAGTAATGTTTGGCTCTATTTTTATATGTACGTATTCTAATTCATTTCGATCGGATAAAAAATAGTATGTGCAACTCGTAGGAAAAGCACATTCCTGGACTCCTGTGAATTACCACAGTCGTCCAGGAATGTTTTGCTTTTCCTCCTAGTTACACAATATACTATTTCCTATACGCTGGCTGCTAGGCAATAAAGCAGTAGAAAAAAATCGTATACTTAGTGCAACTGATATTAAATAAAGAACTAGCTTTTATTCAAAATAGAAAATCTCAAAATGTAAAAAAAATCTTTATAATAACAAAACCTATTCATCATCACTGCCTGTACCTTCTTCAGGAATAGACACAATGACTTCAATATTGCCTTCCAGTATTTTTTTTGCATGATCCTATGCAACCCATTTAATTTCTTCTACGTGTACAAGCTTTAAAGCTTGCACACAATCTAATAAAAAATTATTTGATTAAGTTTTATTATGTACGTATTTAATCTAATAATAATTTACCTTTTTTACATCCACATGCAATAAATACTTTTACATCCACAACAGTTGAATTTAGTTATCCACCTATTTTTAATTAAAAAAAAAACAGTTAACGAAATAGTACTCTCATAAAACGAATTTCAAAGTTCACAACTATAGTGAGGAATTTACCAATATTTTTGATAAGAAAACAAATTGCGAACCAATTGGCAACAAATTATTATCCTCTATAGTCACGAAGAAGCTGATACTAGGATTTTGTTGCATATACTCTCTGCCAAACATTGTATGTATTTAACATGCATAATGGATTCCAATAACATTGATGATGTAGTTGTACTTCTGGTACATTTTAAAAATATATACTTTTAATGAATTTGAGTAAAATGTTCATGATATCAACCTAGAGGAAAAACTTGCAAAAAAATTACCAGCATTTCATGCTCTAACGGGTTGTCATACAACCAGTCAGTTTTCAGGATTAGGAAAAATAAAATGTTGGAAAATTTATCTAAATTATTCCGATTATTTACCCGGTATTGGAGTCTAGTTTTATTATAATTTTACAGTTGTTTTTCGTTTAATTAAAAATATTTAAACATAGCAACAGCAAGTGTAATATTTTATTTGATGAATAGATAGGTAGTAAGTAGTAAGTATATGTGTTATATCAATAATTTTTTTCAGTTTTATAGCTTTTACAGTAAAGTTATTGTTCGATTTATTATAAGTATTTGAACAATTGACTTTTTTGATTAAAATCCCATGATTAAAATAAAAAAATCGGCCGATTTAAATCACGATTTATGTATTGATTTAAATCTTTGCACCCTGCTATTGGCAATATTGAAGTCATTGTATCTATTCCTGAAGAAGGTACAGGCAGTGAAGATGAATACATTTTGTTATTATAAAGATTTTTTTTATTTTGAATTTTTGTATATTGGATAAAAGCTAGCCCTTTATTTAATATCAGTTGCATTAAGTATATGATTTTTTTTCTACTGCTTTATTGCCTATAGCAGCCAGCGTATAGGAAAAATAAATTTCAGTATAATCGAAAATGTCTTCATTGACTTTATTTAAATAATAATAGCTATTATTATTAGCATTCTAATCCGTAATGTGTAAAACCGCTTATTGCATTGTACAATAGGCGAGAAAGAGAGGGAGCTATGAAGAAAAGTGAGATGCGAGACTACTGCGGCAGCGCGAGATCCGACGATCGCGGTTAGAAGAAAATTACTTTTTTTACATTTAATTCTATTTGTCCATTACCATTTGAGAAAAAAATTTATTCTTGCACCTATATATTCTCGATACTTAAGGCAAACTTTTAGCAAGAATAAAATTTTTTGATTTGAGCCGTCATTTCGGAGAGAATGCGAGATGAACACAAAAATGAATATATTTCAATCAGATTTTGCTTTTGCCAAGGTTCGAAGGGAGATATTTAAATTTTTTGATTTATTTTGCCGTAAGGGCCAACGTAAACTGCATATTTCAAGCAATGATAAAAAATATAATTCGAATAAAAATGTAGATGAATTTTATATGAAAACATTCATAAATTAATATCCTACACGTTCATATAATAATCTCGATTTTTAGGTATACTGCCCTTTTGCCCGTTATGATTTTTTATTACCTTCGGATTTTGAATTAATATAATAAAACCTTCATTCTGTGAAAATTTCAGCTTGTAACCCCGAGGTGCCCACAAAAATCATTTATAGAAGGCTTCTACTGCGTTAGGCACTCTACTAAGGAAGCTAAAACAGGTTGTTATGGATATTTAAAATTCAGATTAATTAATTAGATTTTAACCAATTGAAAGTTTTTACTTTTACACATCAGAATTTTATCAAACATCAGTTTAAAACCAACAATGGATTTATGTTAAGGAGTTCCACCATTCAGAAGCAAAAATAACATAGTGCTTAACATTTAAATTTAACCTGGAATTGATTGCCTTTTGCTCCACAAATGATTGAAATTTTGTTTGGATTGTTATAGAGCCACTTCGGCCCCGGCTCAAGGATGTAAACTGCACAAGTGCAAGTTTAGTGACCCTAATGAAATTTGTACCTAGTTTCGTCGATTCGGTGTCTATTCGGACACCGTTTTCAAGAAAAGCAAAAAACGGTGTCCGAATAGACACCGAATCGACGAAACTAGGTACAAATTTCATTAGGGTCACTAAACTTGCACTTGTGCAGTTTACATCCTTGAGCCGGGGCCGAAGTGGCTCTATAACAATCCAAACAAAATTTCAATCATTTGTGGAGCAAAAGGCAATCAATTCCAGGGTAAGAATGAATCCTCCACAACAATATAGAACATATTTACATTTAAATTTAACTTATTTTAAAATTTAAATTTTGTCCATTTTAAGAATTTAATAGCTCATAACTCACTCTCAGTCATCGTTTTTTTTAAAAGGATGATTCTTTCACTAGAGAACGCAAGATTTTAAAACATGAATACACCATAATCATAAAATTTTAGATTGAATACTTCCTGGTTTTAAAACAAAAGTCCTTTATTTGAGGACAATAATAGCGGGCATTTTATTTTAAAGCGCATGATTTTAAAATAAACTCTTGATGAGTTTTAACAAAAATCATTATTTATTATGACAAATTTAAAGCTTCTTGCTGTAAGGTCATATGACTTTGGACTGAAAAAAACATGGCATTGGCATCAAGGCTTTTAAAAATTAAAAAAAGCAATGCCAAATTCGATGTATTTTATGACAAAATTAATAATTCTTTGGGCTAAAGAAAGTTAGGCGTTTGCCTCAAAGTTTTTTAAATATTGACCCAAAATATCAATGCGTTTTGCCCATTTCAATTGCTTGGCGCTTTTGAGACAAAGTTAAATTCCTTCAAACCAAGGAATCCTTTTTATCTGTGCGGGTATTTAGATTCAAGCGCTTCGTCTCCGTTTTAGAGCTTCGCCCTCAGAGGTCCCATTCCCAGATCTTAAAAAAAGGGGGCCCATATTTAGGACTTCACCCCCCTAGGAGCCCCTTTTTACAAAACTGTAGAAAATGGGATTCTCATATCAGGGGCCCCCTTTTCAGGCTTGGGGCCCACTTTTAGGGCTTCGCCTCCGGGGCTCCATTCTTAAATTGGTAAAAAATAAGACTCCCGTACCATAGGCCCCATTATCGGGTTTCACACCCCTGGGGCCTTATTTTTGGGCTTCGCCCCAGGGGGAGCCTCTTTTCCAAATGTGTCAAATATGAGGCTCCCACACCGGGGGCCCAATTCAAAAGCTTCGCCCCTCGAAGGTCCCATTTAAAAGTCTGTGAAAAATGGGCCCCGTACTAGGAGCCCCAATTTATGGCATCACCCCCGGATGCTCCCTTTTCCGAATATGTAAAAAATGGGTCCCCCGGGGAACGGCAAAGCCATAAGAGGAGATCGCCGGTAAATGGCGCCTTTTTCCAAAGATATGAAAATAATAACTGCAAAAATTAAGGGCGAAACCCTAAAAGGACGCCCCAGATAGGGCGTTGTCCCAGCACTGGCATCTCAATACCTACTCATCAACTAGTTACACAAATTGCTGTAGAAGTGTTTGTATGGTCTTTGTAAACTATAACTTTTAATTTAAAGACAAGATGCTTGTTATATTATATTATAATAAATATTATATAATATCAATATTATTTGCAGTCGTAGAAAAAGTATAGTATGCAACGCGTGTGAAAATATTATTTTCAACCCTTGTTACACAATATATTATTACTCACCGGGTGCAAACGATAAATAAATTATTAGTTGTTTTGCATGAAATGAAAAGAGTTGGTTCCATTCGCGATTTTTATTTGAATAGATTTTGCACCAAAAGTGTTCAAATGTGTTTGCAACACGCTCGTACCTAAACTGGCTATTATCTCTGGAAAAACCGAAACCTTATGCAACTAATTTCTATCTTAAATACATTTTGACGTTACTTGGCAAGTATACTAATAACGAAAGAACAAAATATTCACAAGTGGCGTAACGTTCAAGAAAAAATCTAGAAAAAAAAAATTACTACGTTGGGGTTAGACATAAGATATAAGTTAAACTGATATAAGATTTTGCTGTATCTTTACAAGTTAAGGTACTTTACTCTTGACGCGATTTCGGAAATTGGCATTTGCTCCCGCATTAAACGCAGTTTAGGGCAAGCACCAATTTTTACCAAGAATAAGATTTTCTGATAAACCAATAATAAAGAAGTTTCCCGTATGTTGCATAATCTTTTGAACACACTGTATATGCCGGAACGGATTTTTAGTTTAATGGAATTTATAATAAAAGGAAGATAGGTAAAAGAATGATTGAACAAACAACAAACACTAGCCTACTTAAATCAACTGATAAATGATGCAAGCCCAGTAAGAAAATCAAGAAAATACTGAGTAATTACAACTTCTTGCAACGAATTTATAAAGAGACCATATATAAATTAACCCTATAGATTTATAAACAACAGTTTCTTCTCTTGTTAAACATTGAGGAGAAATAATAATCTATGTTTCATAGTCAGTGATGTAGCCTCTAGTTTGGTTCCCCTTTATACGTATTGTACACGTAACAGCCAGCATCAGTGGTCGTTCAATTGTGGTAAAATCAAGTAAAACCGATAAGGCTACCAGAAACAAAACAAATTATATAGGGTGACTTAACGATTTGTTGTTTTCGATATTTAATTTTTTTATGATTTATACAACCGTATGTTTACATCTCTATTTTTTATATGAATTTTTGAAAAACGTTGGATTGTCTATATTATGTACAGGGTAAAGTAAAAGATGCAAGAGAAATATAGGAGGAAGCGTTTTTTTTTTAAATTTAATCAAAAACATATACAAAATTAAGAAAAGCCCTTTAAGATACTCAAACAAGATTATTTAGCTTACATTTTTTGCAAATTTTATATGGAATGATCTACCTATGTTACCATTTGTACTGTTGTTGTCTTTATGGTAACATTAAATAATTTAATACTTGCGCCACTTTTGACAACAAAGTGAATTAGTAATAGTCATTAGACAAATCCAGAAATTTGTCTGCTTTAAAGTGAGAATAAAGAGGCAACATTTAACGAGGGACCAGACGTTAAGAGTTATTTGTAATGTTTGAAGCCGGTATGTTACAGATGATTTGACTGAGTGAAACAGGGCTTGTATCCGAAAAGCATCTAGGACCACGTCGCATTACCAATTAAAATCAAGGTCGTTTTTGAAATTATCTGCAAAAAGAAATCGGACGATCACAACATCTGAACTGAAAGAGACTACAGCAGACCCACGGTATAGAGGTAACATTTAGAATATCATTAATAGGTTACACAAAGCGGGCTTAAATTCTCTTTGAGATGTCAAACATTCACAATGGAAACCATTTCTTTACGGATGAATCACAAGTTGGGTTTATAGTTAAGTAATGAAGCGCGATTAGATATTGTACAGGAAGTTCATCTCCGACCACTTGTCTAAAGTCTACAAAATGAAATATTCGGTAAATTTTGACTTGTCCTTCCATATGCTGCTCCCATTGATGGAGACAACTTTATGCTTATGCACGATAATGTGACACCGCCTATCGCAAGAACGATACGATTGTTTTGAAAATTACAGTACTTCTTTTTCATTATTATGACAGGTCGTAAAAAACAGTACATGCAACTCACATCTGAAATCGCTGTTACGACACTCGCATTAATTACGACGCTCGCCTGCGATTTTCATGCTCGTGTTTTAATAGTTGCCATCAATCCTCATTACCATAATATACTAGTTTTAAATCTGTAACTACCTAAAAAATCCTAACTCTTATTGTATTTTAGTATTAAGTATGCAATATTGGTGCCAAATTTAACGTTTTTGGCTTTAAATTTTTGTTTCTTAGATACCCAAATAAGTTTACTAACATTCATATTTTTAGCCAATACGTGTGCTAGGTATGAGAAAAGGAAGCGCCTTATTACAATTTATTCCCGATGGCACGAGATATTTACATTTTCATCTGTTCATTGCAAAAACATAAAATTCAAGGGCAATTTAAAATCAAGTAAGTAATTTATTTCCAAGATAAATCGCAGATAAAACTGATATAAATCGGAAGCACACGCGTCACACCCCTCCTATTGGAATCGGACAGCTTAGTTTATCTCCCAGTTCTAATTGGGATTATTTGCTAAACAAAAGGTTTTGTTATCGAACAAGGGTCGTGCTGCCGCGGCGCTAAAAGGGGAGGCGGAAGATTTAGAGATTTCGAATTTTATTGCGCAGAAAAATAATTTAATGATTACACGCCGTATCGATCACAAGTCGGCCGTGTTACAGTTTTAGTGATTTTTTTTTTGGTGATGTTATACTAGGTACATGCTATTATTTATACTTTGAGTATTTATATGCAGAGCGATAGCTAATTCATGGTGAAAACTTCTTGGGAGACTAAGTGACGTGCCAAACCGTATCATATAATAAACAGAAAAATACTTTATATAAAACGTAACAAGAAAAACAACGATATTGCATAGGAAATTGGCTGAAATATACTAAAACTTTTAGCAGGCTCACAGTAACATCTCTTCTTGTTTTTATACTCATGAACTTAGTCAAAATTACCGGCGCTACATTCCGAAGGCATGGAGAGAAGTAAGAGTGCTGTTCATACCAAAGGTCGGAAGGATGGATTACACGGTCCTCAAAGCCCACAGACCAATCAGCCTGATATCCTTTGATAAGAAAGATCTGGAGAGGCTGTGTGAGCGATACTTGAGGGATTGCGTATTGATCAACCAACCGCTGCATCTCAACCAACTTGCATACACTTCGCGAAGATCGACCGACAAGGCCTTGCATTTAGCAGTTAGCCGGATCGAGAGATCGTGGACAATAAGGAGTCCACCTTAGGTATATTTATTGATATTAAGGGCGCGTTTGATAACTTTGGAAAAATCATTGCAGCCTTAACGAACAGGGGCGTCCGTCCCTCCTGTTGGCAGTGGCTGCATTTTCAATAAGCTCTCAAAGATACGCGTGCAAATAAAGGTAGAAAACACTGTAGTTAGAGGCACCACTGCCAGAGGCTCCACGCAGGGAGGCGTTCTATCGCCACTGCTATGGAACCTTGTTCTCGACAACCTTTTGCATCGCCCCAAAAACCGAATCTACACCAATATATGCAGACTATCTTACGATACTGCTCATGCTCAATGGAAAGTTCGAAGGAGTCATGTGCAATCGAATGCAGAGTGCCCTTCACTTAGTCGAAGAGTGGTGTGGGTAGCACTCTCTGTCTCTAAACCGCAAGAAGACGGAGATGATGCTCTTCACCAGAAAAAGGAGGACGAAGCTATTACAGCCTCCCACTCTCCTTAATACACAACTAAATTTTGCATCTAAGGTTAAATACATTGGGGTCACCTCAGGGCTGTTCCCAAGTAGTCGATCGCCTTTGTGCCAGCACTTAAAAAGCCGCCCTTTGCGGAAAGTTAGAACTTTTTATATGTGGTTTAATTTGCCTTATTAGTAAATATAAAATATTTATTTAAATTAATACAGAACTAAAAATAATAAAATCGAGAAGTATCAATTTAAGCAAGAAATTACGAATAAAACAGAAAAAAAGTACAACACTAAAAAATTATCAAGTTTTTACAGAGGCATAGTCGTTAATCAGTTTCGAATGATCAAAGTTTGGGCAGCTCCCATTTTCTATTATTTTTAGCTCTTCGGATGCAACCGTTACAGGTAAAATTAAAAATATTTTTAAAATTATAGCTAACCAAAGTTCTAAATGGCGATAAACATTGTTGTATTATATCTGTCAGAGTGCTAAATGTTTGCATTTGATTAAAAAGTTAACCTGTACACATCAATTCTGTTTTATTTTTTGTAACTTTTTTGGTAGTTTCACATAATTTTCAGAAAATTTAAGAGTTTCATCAATCGTGCTTGGTAATATTGGCAGTTTAGGTAGGTACCGTGACATTTGTCAGATCGAAATTCGTTTAAAAAAATTCGGCAACTTCTTTAATGCCTTAAAACATTTGTTCATATTTTATAGCACAGCTTTTGAAGCTGACTCGAAAGTAAGTTTAGTCTACGTAGTTTTAACATTAATTTCTTAGTCGATTTTGTCCTCATCACGTTTTGGCCGCCCCCAAAATTCGACGCCTTTGTGCAGGCACAACCAGCTTACCTGGAATCTTCATTTAGAACGAATACTAAAGAAGGCATACATTTCTTATGAACAGTGCCGCAGGACCGTGGGTAAGACCTGGAGTATGAAACCTGCGGTCGTAATGTGGATCTATACTGCTATCATAAGACCCATGGTTGCGTAGGGAGCCGTAACTTGGTGACCCAAGAGTCAACAAAAAACGGCTGCCTACCATCAATAGTAATGGGGAGCTATGAGAACAACCTCATCCAGAGCCATGGAAGAAATATTGTACTTGTCGCCCCTATATAGATATTTATCTAAAGGAGGTGGCTTTAACTGCATTGCTAAGGCTCAGAGTCGTTGGTGTGCAACCCAGCGTAGAATGTGGAGAGATTAGAAGCCGCCTGTGGGAAGTGGTAGTCGGAAGACTGCCACTACTGCAGCCCAGCATACCTCCCAAGCTTTTCTTCGACAAAGTCTACGATATTCAAATAAAACCAAATGAGCCTATAACCGAAGGTACGGTTAACATTTATTTGGATGTGGATGTTTCAAAACCCAAGAAAGGAGCAGGCCGTGAATTTACTCCCGTATAGCCTGAGAAATGAACTCAAATGGCAAATATAGTTCAGTCTGAACTTGCTACTATATAATACATAGCAGAAAACGACATTGTTCGCAAGAACACTAAGGACAAGACTATTAATCTACATGGAGAGCAGACAAGCACTACTGGTCCTGAAAAGTTATAAATTTACAGCCAGGTGAGTACTAGAATGACACAAGTCACTGGAGGATGCCGCCCGCAAAAGCAGAATTTCTATGTGCAGGGTTAAAGGACATACATAGTGCGAAGGCAACAAATTAGCGGCTAGGAAGACAGCCGGTTCGAACATTAGAAATATATCATTTAAATTTTTTAATAGAATATTATAACTTTTAGAATAACTGAAATCAGTTACATGAATGTATATTTTTATTTCACATTTCACACATTCTTCTAATCATAAACACACAGAAATATGCAAGCCTTTCTTCACGCAAGTGCGTAGTGGCTTAAACGAGACGAAACTAATCGAAACTAACCAAAGCTAACCGAAACTAACCAAATTTAACCTAAATTAACCAAAGCTAACCCAAATTAACTAAAGCTAACCCAAACTCACCAAAGCAAACCCAAACTAACCAAAGCTAACCCAAGCTAACCGAAATTGAATCGCCTAGGCTTGCGCTTCACGCAAGCTTTTCTTCACGAATGTGCGTACTGGCTTAAACGATACATAACTAAACCCAAACTAACCAAAGCTAACCCAAACTAACCAAAGCTAACCTAAACTAACTAAAGCTAACCTAAACTAACACAAAAACTGAAAATGACTTATTTCCGCATGAAGTTTTTTGGGGTATTATGTTTAGAAAAACATTTAGAATATAAAACAGAAACATGTTTTCATGTAACTGATTTCAGTTATTCTAGAGTCGAAAAACTGAAAATAATGCATTTTGGCAGATATTTTTTTTATGATTTTGTATTTGGGGAGGTTGCTCTATACTAAGTAAACAAATATTTCTTGCATAACTGATTTCAGCTAAGCGAAAGTTGATCCTACTTTTCTGTTTGTCACACCACCTTTTGTGTGGTAGATGCGCGCATCGCCCGGTGAAATATCCCTACATTGGTTTAAGTGGAGTGAACCTATGGTTCAAGTTCCGTCACCTTGCCTTTCTGATCCGGTTCCCTGGGTG
>MU191006.1:0-12944 GCA_016904865.1 Pissodes strobi
ATATACCTTTAAACGTATTTATCTGCGGAATCAGTTAAACCGACGGAATTAGCGTATAAATACTGTCTACATCGCTTTTAATTACTGAACATTTTTTACACTTCCCGTATTTTAGTTGCACTGCATGCACGTAATACAATACGAATATAATATTTAATTTGTATTGCATAAAAACAAGCGCCAATATAAATAATATAATGGTGATTTTTTAGTCATTAGCTTGGGCAACCTTGGTTTTTTTCTCTCGGTATATAAATAATACAATAGTACTACCCAGGCTATTGTAGCACAGAGTACGGTACTTTTCATATTAACATGAGCCGAACAAACAAATTGGATGAGGTACTTTTCATGTGCGTACTACTCTAATTACATCGTTCTTTTTACCTTTTAGGTCGATGATAACAAAACGCTGGTATGTTATATTTTGCAATGCTTTGTGTTTGTGACGTAATATCTCAGTGTACCAATTATCACTGAGATAATCTTTTATCATTAGCACGATTTGAAATCCCACATTGTACCGAATATTTACATGTAGTCAAACTATTTAGTTGAAAGCAGGAAATTTCAGAGTAGACTAATTAATTATGATGGTAATTATCAACAAGATGATAAAAGGTTTCGTACAACGAAATTTTAATGATTCATTAGTTGATTAATATACAGGGTACCTATACAAAAATAGCTAAAACATTTTATATACATACGGGTTCAGAATTGTTTAATTGTTTACTTTACAGCACTCTCATAGTAGTAGGTGGTATTGTATAAAATTGACCTTGGACTCATCAGCGTTGTACGGTCAATCAACTATGTAAAATTAACCCAATTTTACGCAATATTAATAAATGTTCCTACAGATGAACCCTCGTCCGTAGAGTCACTGTCCTGCAGTCGAGTTGACAGAATAACAATCGTGGTTGTCGAGCTTGTCATTCGTGTCACCTATTTTATGTTCGTATCGAAGTACTGGTCGAATAGCTGACGTCGTAAGTGGGTATCTCACATCTACCATATGACTCACTCCCCGATTGATGGAGCTTTTCCCAAAACTTTGCATACTGAAAATAAAATAAAAATTCAAGTGGAAAAAAAACGTAAAATATATCTTAAGCGTTTCCGGAACCATTTTCTTCTTTTTTCTCAACCCGTATTTGTCCACTCTTCTTTCATCTCTTTCCACTTGTTTTGCTCTCCTCGTCCACTAGCTGCCAGCTATGGTTCGTATATTATATACCTATCTTTTCGGTGGTCGTGACTCTTGGTCTTCACTCTGTTAGTTTTTTAGTCCATCTGTCTGCAGCTTGTCTGGTCATATGTCCGAACGCCACCTCATTCTTGTTTCTTGTAATCTCTTCTATGATGTCTCTAACCTTTGTTCTTCATGTGATCTCATAATTTATTATTCTATCTCTCAGTGAGATCCCGAAAATTGTTCTTTCCATCGATTTTTGCGTCTTTCTAAGTTTATTAGTATTTGTCCTTATTAGTGATATTGTTTCCATTCCATAAGTATTAACCTCCAGGATATATGTTGGTTTTTAGGTTTATAGGTAGCGTGCGATTCTTAAATATATAACTCGTTTTGCCGATAGCTTCCCACTGATTCGTCTGGTGACTCCATTCTGATTTTCTTTATACCCAGTTTAATTATGTGTCTCAGATATATATGCTCCCCTACCTTTTGGATGGGATGGTTTTCAATTGTTATATCAACGTCAGGACTAATTATTTTGGTTTTAGTGTAGTTGAGGTTCGTACATTTTTAAACCTATTTGTGTCGGGGCTTGATTTAGGCGTTACAACATTTCGTTCATGACCCTGGTATTGTCTGCAATTCAAGCGATGTCATCTGCAAAGCTTAAGTTATTAAGGTAGGTGCCGTCGATGTTAATTCTTTTCTTATCCCATTCTATGTTTTGACGTTGTTTGAGTAAAGGAGATTGCTCAAACAACGGTTTTGAAAAGATCTTCGAGTTTGAGCGTACATAGTTTGGGTGATATGACATATCCATATCCACCACATTGTAGTGGAATTTTATTTGTAGTTGCCGATTACTCAATCTTAATATGCATAATTGCATTTTTATATATATCCTCGATAATCTGAACATATCTAGAATCAATCTTTTCATTTTGTAGGGAACTTAATACAGCTCCGGTCTCTACGGAGCCAAATGCTTTTTGCGTATTGAAACGTTGTATTTATTCTGTATACTTTTCTATGGAGGTTCTGATGGTATGTACAGGGTGTCCAATTTTCGTTGTCATTGCTGAGAGATGCGGTTTTCGCAAACCTGGACTACTTTTTCGAGAAACAAAAAATGCTATAATTAAAATATTCCTATAGCCCTCTTCGTTTTCGAGCTACAGGGTGAAATTGAAAATTTGCACTGCCTGATAACTTATCAAAAAGATAAAAACGCCTTCTTATAGATATTTTTACGTATAATTCAGTAGCATGCTTGATTTTTTTTAGAGCTACCGTTTTTGACATACGACCCATACTTGGGCGTTTCATTTAAAAAATCATAAGTTTGGGTCGTATGTAAAAAACGGTAGCTCTAAAAAAATTCAAGCACGGCACTGAATTATACGTAAATAGATCTATAAGAATGCATTTTTATCTTTTTGATAAGTTATCAGGCAGCTAAGATACGAGGCATGCCCTAAAAGTGCAAATATTCAAAGCCTGTAGCTCGAAAACGAAGAGGGCTAGGAAAATTTTAATTATGGCATTTTTTATTTCTCGAAAAAGTAGGCCAGGTTTGCGAAAACCGCATCTCTCTATCTGTCAAAACAATGAAGATACACCGCAATGCAACGAAAATTGGTACATAATCTATGGTACTAAAGCCTGTTCTGAAGCTGGCTTGTTTCAGAGGTTGATAGAAATCCAGTTTTGTTTTCATTCTGTTAGTAATTATTTTCATGTATAGTTTATAAAGATGAGATAGAAGAGATATAGGTCTATTATTCTCTAAGTTAAGATTGTAACATTTTTTAAAGGGAAGACGGACTTCAAAGTTGTACCGTTCCTTGGGCGTTTTTCCCTTATGAATACATTTATTCAATAATAGTTCGATTTCTTCTTCTAGATATTTTCCTCCGAGCTCTAACATTTCTGTGGTTATTTAATCTTTTCTCGGACACATTTGTTGTTCTGACTTTGCGCTATTCTGATTTCATCTTTGGTTTTTCTGATCCAATATTTTTCCTACAGTAGGTACAGATTTATGTGAAATACTTCTGTCTTGGCTAATGTGTTTTTTTGTTTTGCACTATTCCGTCTTTTTAATTTCATATTTTTGTTTTTCCCTTTGATAGTTTTGAGCGCAATACTTTCATTTGCAATTTTGGCCGATGATTTCCTCTATGATCTTAATATTGTGATTTCTTACATCTTTGCGTATCTCTTTTTTCAATTCTTTAAAGTTTTCAGTGATTTTTTATCTTATTCTTGTCTCTTTAATTAGTTCAATGGTGCAAGGCTTCAATCTCTGCGTTTTTTTTTATTATATGGGAGTATATCTATCTTTTTAGCTGATATTTTCACGGTTTTTGTGATCTTTTCAGTGACTCTGTCTGTATCCATTTGGTGTAGTGTTTCCATTATTGATAGTCTAGCTTGCAGTTATTTTTGTTACTATTTTTCTCTCTGTCTTAGAATATCTTCAGTTGGGTAGTATTGGGTTGTGAGGTTTTCTTCGCTCGTTTTTGATGTTGAGTTTAAAATTTGTCCTTACTAGCCTGTGGTCAGTTCCAGTATGGAATCTGTTTAAAACAGTCACATCTATACATATTTTGCTATTGTTAGAAAGTACAAAATCAATTTCATTTTTCGTGGTATCGTTCGGGCTTCACCGTGTCCACTTTCTTTTTAGATGGCTTGTATTGTTGACAACTAAGCATATTTTTTTACAAAATAAACAATCACTTTTATATCTGCTCTCTTAAAATCGTATCTAATGTGTTATGTGTTAGCTCTGGTATATTCTTTTCTGCATTTAACATGACAATAGTTTTTTCTCCCACTGTTCTGATTTTCCATATTTTCCAATTTCACTGGCATTTATTAAAGTTTTTATGCCCTTACGCTTAATCACAGCTTGATCACATTTATCGGTTATTTCACATTCACAAATAGCACAAATACTACTCATTTTTAAAAACTTGTCGCTGCTGCAGGAATGAATAATGTATACCTCAGTAGGAATGAGTAATATAGAGTGGTGTATACTGTATCGAGATAAATGTGTCGATTTTAATATGAAATAGTCTTATGATCTTATTTACAAATCTTATGTTATAAAAGTGTGAGAATAGCATTAGTAACAAAAAAAAATTCTAATATTTCTTCTTCTAATGAAGAAACTAATATCAAAATTTAAACTAACTTTTAGTTTTACAGCTTTTTCAAAGATTTCCACCCAAGGGATTTGTGGGGATTTTTAATATATTATAATACATACACATACAAAGACTTCTTCCTGTATTTCAATTTTTCCATTTTCTGGGTAAAACCTGCCTATGGCCTGTTTGAGAAACTTATGGAGTAATAAAATGGGGAATTCCGTCCAATTTGGCTGAATTTCGTGGTCGTCCATAGGCGTAGGTAAACTTTTTACCCCTGTATTCCTTTTGCACAGCTAATGCGGCTTTATTACTCTATAGATTACATTTATGATCCCTTTAAATCCCTATAGTCCTTTTGCATACCTATTAAGAAAATACTTGAGAAGTATAAAACAGTAACGCAGGGAGCAGAACAATATTTCTTGGTGAGACGTGGATCAATGAAGGTTATATAGCACAAAAAAATTTCATGGAAGGCCTGTTAACGGGTATTAAAGTCATCATCATCATCAGCATTATAAGATCCTTTACACAAATAGTGCACTATATAAAATTCGGCCTCTCTTATTGGTCGATCCGCATGGCCCTTCGCTCGCTTCGCTCACTACGGGGGCTCAAGAAAAGGAAGCTAACCAGGTGCTAACCCAATCTAACCCAAGACATACCTAAAATCAAGAAAAAAACTGTTGAGAAACATAATCTAAAAAAAAAAATAAAAAAAGCAACGGAGTTTGAACCCAGGCCATCCAGGTGAAACCCAACGATCTAAACCTCTACACCACGAGAGCTCTTAACAAACGTTGATTGCATCACGAAGACATACTGTAATACGAGATGGATCGACCAATAGGAGAGGTCGATTTTAAAATAGTGCACTATTTGTGTAAAGGATCTTAAAATGGTCATCATCATCATTTAGCGCTACAACCCAGGGTGGGTCTTGGCTGACTGGACGACTGTTTTCCAGAAGGTACAATCTTCCATCAGTCGACGGCCGAAGGGGATGTTCATTTTGCGGAGGTCTGATCTGATGTTGTCTCTCCATCGCAATCTGGGACGTCCGAGTGGTCTTTTTCCTGTTGGAACCTCTTCCCATATCAATATCACAAGCCTTTGATCGTCAAGCCGTTGTAAGTGGCCTGCCAATCTTAAACGGTGAGCTTTGATTTCTTGGATGATGTCACTGTCGCTGTGCAGTTCTGCTAATTCAGCGTTGGTTCTAATGCGGTACTGGTCGGTTCTTGCATCGCGGAGGGGGCCATAAATCTTCCTGAGGATTTTGCGTGCGAAGCGTCGCAGTTTTTCTTCGTTCGCCTTGGTCATTGTCCATGTTTCGCCCCCATACGTTATTATTGATCTGACGATAGCTTTATATATAGTGACTTTGGATTTTCTTGTCAAGGTTTTAGATTGAATAAGATTTTTTTAATGCATATAGGCAGCGATTTGCGGACTGTATTCTGCCCTTGATTTCTTCTGTGACGTCGTTATCAGCCGTGACTGTAGATCCAAGGTATTTAAACGTTCCACTCTTTCAAAGTTGTAGCTGTTCACGGTCACGTTTTGTCCTATTCTATCCCTGCGCCCCATTCGGTTTACGCCTCGGTTTACGCACATGTATTTCGTCTTATCGTCATTGACCTTGAGCCCCACTTCTCCTGCTGACTTCTCGATTTTATTAGAAATATCCTTTACCGTTAATACAGTGTCTCCGATGAGGTCAATGTCCTCCGCGTAAGTTAGTAGAAGTTTGGGTCCTTTAGTGGTTAGTAGTTCGGTTTTGATTTCGGCTGTTCTGATGGCTTTTTCTAAGACAATATTAAAAAGTAAGGGTGATAGGGCATCGCCTTGTTTTAGACCGTTACGTAAATCAAATTTGTTGGATAGGCTCTGGTTCACTCTAACTTTGGATACTCCTCCTTCCATGCAGATTTTGGTCATCTGAATAAGTTTCTTGGGGACTGAAAACTCGGCCATTGCATTCCACACTTGGCTTCTCTCTATGCTGTCATAAGCTTGTCGGAAGTCTATAAAGAGGTTGTGTATCGCTCTGTTGTATTCCCATCCCTTTTCCAGAATTTGTCTTAAAGTAAATGGTTGATCTCTTAGCCCGAAACCCCGCTTGGTACTCTCCCACGATGTTTTCTGCGAATGGAGTAAGTCTGTTGAGTAGGATGTTTGACAGTATCTTGTATGCCGTGTTAATCAGTGAGATTCCTCTGTAGTTGGCCTATTTCGATGTATCTCCTTTTTTGTGGATAGGCACTATGATGCTTTCCTTCCATTGTGTTGGAATTTTTTCTTCGGTCCATATAAGTATTATTAGTTTATGGATTTGTTGATGGAGTGCGTTACCACCGTATTTTAGAAGTTCTGCGATTATGCCATCAGATCCTGGTGCCTTGGAGTTCTTTAGTTTCTGTACAGCTTTCTGGGTTTCCTCAAAAGAGGGCTCGTCGACTGGTAGGTCCGCTGTCATATACGTTTTTTCTTTATGCTGTTCATCATGTTCGACATTTAGTAGCTTCTCAAAATGTCTCTTCCATTCTTCCGACAACTCTTCATCGTTTAAGAGAATACGGCCCTGTTCGTTTTTGAGTGCTGAGATTGATCTTGGTTTAAAGCCTCGTTTTTCAAAGGATATTGCCTTGTAAAAATTTCGGGATCCTGGTTTGGGACGATCTCTCTCTCTCTATTGCTTCGTATCTCTGTTGTTCAAATTCCCTTTTCTTCCTTCTAATTAGCTGTCTTGTTTCTTTCCGACACTTTGAGTACTTTTCTCTGCTTTCGTTGGATTGAAGTTATATCATACGCTTTCTTATGGTTTGTCTTTTTTCAAGCTGTTTTCTACAATCTTCATCAAACCGCGATTTCGCCTTTCGTCTGCCGGTTTTTTCAAACACATTCTCCGCGGTTTTTATTATTTTATCTGCTGTTAATTCCCAGAGCTTTTCGATTTCATTGCCGTCTTCTTCAAAGTTTAGTTCTTGTTTGAGTTGTTCTACGTATTGTTGTTTTTTCACTTCCTTCTGTATTTCATCGCGATTCCACTGTGAGTTAGTTGCCATCGTTCTCTTAGGATCTTGTCGTGATATTCTGATTCTGACCTTCGCACGGACTAGGTAATGGTCTGTGTCTCCATCTATTCCTCTGAGGCTTCTGACATCTAGTATGTTACTTCCGTGACGTAGATCCACAACAATATGGTCGATTTGGTTTCGAGTGATGTGGTCATTTGGGGTATTAAAGTGCCTTCGGCAAAAGAGAGTACACTAATAACTACGCAGGAAGCCAAGAGGGATTTTTAAAAGAAGATTTGCTAACCTTTCAGTCGTACCGGATGGGAGATTACCATGGCAACATGATTTCGGATGTTTTCGAAGACTATTTTGGTGAAATGATAAAATTTGTTCCGGCTGATTTGGTGGTGGTTATGGATAACAGAAGTTATCATTCATAGAGAAGACACCAACTTCATCTTGGGGAAAAAAATTATCGACCGACTACCTAACAAAGGTACTGAGTTTGAGTCCAATTTGATAAAGAAAGAACTACTATTTACACAAAAATCGTTTTCGTTCCGTAGAAGAGCAGAAAAATATAATGTGTGCTGCGCGTACCGCCATATCATTGCGAACTAAATTCTATAGAATTTATATGGGCGCAAGTGAAAGGATTTGTAGCAAGACAAATCACGACATTTAAAATTAAATATGTTAAGCTACTGTTGATTAAGCCATTAAGGAAGTGACATCGGGGAACTGACGAAGAGCAGTCCAGCATGTGATTAAACAGGAGGAGAAAATGTGAGATCTTGACAACCTGATCGATCAGACGGTCGACGCTTTAATTATAATGTCAATGTCATCATGTCGTGTCAATGACAGTTCCTCAAATGACGAAGAATATAACCTATTATAATTTAATTGTTGTATAACAATTTATAATAATTATTAGTTTATCTATATAGATTATGTACATATTATATACAATTTTTATTTTGTTAAAATAAAATTTCCTTGAATTTAAATTCTTTCTACAGGTTTCCAACTTGCACGCCTTTGGCGTACCATATTCAGTATCATAATTGTTACGAATTAACCCAAACCCGGATGGTACTAACTACCTTTTTATTTATTTATTTATAAAGAATTGACTTAAGATACTTGATATTTGACCTAAATCTAATACAAAATTAACAATATATACACATTTACAAATAAATACCTATATACTACCCTATGATACTTAACAAGCGTCCATCAAATCTAAGATAACTAAATAAATGAGATGATGTTTTAATACTAAATGATTCTTCTAACACTGCACTTTTTAATGTTTTTTTCGCCTTCATGCAGTTGTTACTGGGGAGAGGAGGAGGGGGGGGGGTCCTATGGTCCTAGTCCTCGTTCTGGATTTTCAGAGCATCACCTCGTGGATCATTTTGTGGATTTTTCTGAATGGCATCTCCTCTATGGCCATCCTTTCTATATTTCTGGATATCCCCTGCTTCCTTGTCGTATACCTGAAGAATTTGAGCTTTTTGGTTTTTACGTTAAATTTTTGTAATAAAACGTTATTTTAAAAGTAGTTCCTGCTTATTTCATAGACTAGATCTTTTAAAGTCGACCTTGGTCCGGCTTGCTAGTATATAAGTATGATGTCCCAAGGCTTAATGCCCATGAAGACAACTATCTCTGTGTTACGAATGTTGTCCAGTGCGTTATTATTGCCACCAAGCATTTCTTACGGGATTTGCTGGTGACATCATTATGACGGACACGGATAAAATTTATTCGCCAGAGACAAATTGACTGAAATGAAATTTCATTGATGTTGAAAATATTTGGCGCTCGACATATGTCATATCCCCTAGGTATTTGCACTTGCGCAGTATAAATATTAAAAAATATAATAGACATGCAAAAAGTTACACTAAGAAAACAACTAGCGAAAAAAAAAAAATGTGAGTGCTTAAGACCACACGATAGAAGTGAAAACTTCAACAAGCGGGGTCATCGTATGTCAGAATTTCGATCCGAGCCTTTGTTGCAGAGATACGGGCGAAAAACGGTTTCCCCCCAAAATCCCCCCTTAAATTAGAGCCCCGGTCCACCTCGTATGATCCAAGGTGGCCCCCATGGGGCGCACCTACCATAAAAATGTCGACCCAGTACCTCTTCCCGTTCTCCTGAAATTAATTATTTAAGTTTTTCCTTCTCCCCTCTCCCCTGGCAAAACGAGGGAGGGGGGTACGGCGTCCCGTATTATTGGCCTGACGTATGTGTTTTACAGTCTGAGCTTGATGTCCTTGTCCAGTCTTGATTGCGGCGTGATGTATGGGAATATTGCGCTGGCTGCTCCTCTCATGGTGCCCTGTAAGTGGTTCTTGAATGTCAGCTTCGTGTCCAGTGTTGCTCTTAGGTACTTGACGGTGTCCGTGCCCTTGATCCGTGTCTCGTTGATCGTGATGTGTGTCCTTTCTCTCCTGCGCTTCTGGTTGAAATTGATGAGTTGCGTTTTGGTCTCGTTTATCTTCAGCTTCCATCTCTTGAAGTGTTCCGCTATCTGCCTGACGTGTTGTTCTATTCGCTGTGTTGCCGTCACCTGCTGCGTTGATGATGTGTATACTGCTACGTCGTCCGCGAAGAGTGCTACTATGGTACTACCTGTACTTGATGAAAAGAAAGAATTTTACAATGAAACCAATATCAAACTATGGAAGTAGCATAAATTATTGGTGGGTCACCCTGTAGTCCTTTTCCATACCTAATGATGTTATATTACTCTATACATTTCTGAAACAGGCTATAGAATTCCTGGGGTAATATCTATTTATAATAATATTTGACCATAACCTCTAGGTTAAAATATGTAGATTTATGCAAAAATCTCATTGGAAACGGTTTGGGAAGCTGGAAAAATGAGACAGGATCAGGAAATGTGGATTTTTTTGGTGAGGTGCTTTCTGGTGCAATTTTTGGCAGATTTCGAGGTAAAATTTTGCTTTTGGCATATTGATGCGTATAGTTTTTGTGATACGTAAGTAGATTAATTTGCTTGGTATCTCATTTAAAACGATTTGGCGATGGAAAATTAGGCCAGGATCGGAGAATGTGCACATCTTTCAAATGATAAGCAGTATTATTTTAAACAGAAGACATTTTTTAATGTTAAAAATACACATTCACAATTAAAACACAAATTGTTCATATTATAAAAATAGGTATATTGCACAAAATGATCAACATACCACATTATAATTAAAAAATTACAGCCATATGAATAATATTTTGTTACCTATAATGCCCATTTTTGGAAAAATAGGGCTGGCATTTTACATTTGATAATTTTTGTAAACATTTTTCAAAACTAATATTGTAAATAAAATTCCTCTATAGAAGAAGATGTTACTGTCCCTTATATCGTTAGAAATTATTTTATTTCAAGCTCATTATACATGTAAATTCCTTTTTAATTTTTAACATGTGTATAGGTCTTATCTTGTTGTTCTTTTTGTCTATTACGCCACGATTTTTAAATAGGACTGCTTCAATTCCGGATTCAAGGGTGTAAATTGGCACTGCTCCAATTTATTGATCATAAAGTTCAAAAGCCTAAAAAATCTTTACGTTTCGCGTTTCGGTGGCTAATCTGCCACCGTTTTCAAATATAAAAATAGGATTTTTAAAATGAAAGTGTAATACTAAAATAAGTTTAAAAGTGTTAGTAGAAAACTTTTGATTTTTGAGTGACAGTTTGCGTTCTGACAATTCAGAACGTGTGTGAGGCTATTGAGATATTATGAGATATGCGTTATTACCTAATCTATGGTTTTTTTTATCTGGGTGGTAACTTTAACGTTTATTTAAAAATTAGTTTTTCTTTAAGTGCTAGTTTCTTTAAGTCTTAAGAATAATTTTGTTATTGCTACGGTTACAATTTTAAGTTATACATGCTTGAAGAAATTTTAATATCGATTGCTAGCTTCTGTTTTTTATGCAAAAGCGACCAAGTACTATTCATGCATTAACTGAAATTGAATTCAAATTTAAAACATTTATTTCTTCAATTGAAAAGTACAGAGACAATAATTGAGGAAAATATCAAACTTCAAAGATCGAAAAAATCATAAATATTAAACATGCTCTATGGAAGAATTGATCTAAAGTCCTCTAGAGCACAAAAAATAATTTCCAGTAATATTTTTAAACGAAGTTTGAAAATATTTGTATTAACAGCGTCTCTAATGTTATTACATTTATTAAAAAATAAGCAACCAGTGCCATATATATACTTCTGAAACGCACCATAAAAGATTATTCAGGATCATAATTATGAGTAGATCTAATGTTTTTAAATTAAGATTTATTTTGACCAACAAAAGTACACAACTCGTAAACATAAATGCCGGCCGCTATTAAAATATTCATTATTTTAAATGCATCTCTCCACGATTACTTACGTCCCAGCCCGGCAATTAATGTAACAGCATATTTTTGTAAAATAATAACTGTATTAACGTTTGGACTCATTCCCCAATTTAATATCCCGTATTTAATTCGCGAGTTTATATTTGCTTAGTAAAGGGTTAAAAGTACATTCTTGCTACAGTGTGCAGACACAAAGTTAAGCGCATAACAATCACTGCGGACCTTCACAGCTCATACCCTACCGACGCAGTTATTTAACTTGGCGTCGGCACTTTGGATGTTTCTGAAGCCAAGTATCAAAGTTCTCATATTCCGAGCATGCGCACTTCATGCACGTAATCTGAAATTGATGACGTGCTCAAGGTAGGCAGAGCTGAACTTGGATTTATGAAGTGCATGTATCACAGTGTGTTCTCTGTCACAGTGGCCAGTAAGATGGTAATGGGAACGTGTTGCGCCAATTCGGACATTACAAACCTCGTATACAAGATATTTTCTCGAAAACGGCCTTGAGTGAAAATTTCAGATTTTAAATGAAGAGTGAAGGCTGTGTGCATGTACGAAATGTACTAAATGAAAAACTTTTGTATTCCATGCAAAAATTTTAATCCAAAAGGACGTCTAATCAGCGTAACAGAGCGCTTTCGGCCTTAGCCATCATCAGTGTTACTTGTCAGTTGGAACAAAAGATATCCACAAGAGGCACAAACAACATCAAAACGACAACGGTCACATCCAAATTTAAAAAACACTCTACATTATAAGAAAGGTTCACATAATTTAAACATTTAACAAATTAAAGCCAGACGTGGAAACCACGCTTTGATGGAATGACAAACATGTCTGTCTCAATTTTTTAAACGCTATCGATAAATGGAAAATCTCGAAAACGTCCCGAGGTATGGAGCCAATGACTACTGTCCTATCATCAAACCGATAAAAAAATTACTTCTGCATATTTGGGAGAGATGTGAATATTTTGAATTTTGTGAGGCAATTGCGAATAACCCTGTATAATTTGAATATGGATCTTTTTAGGTATTTAGTACAAGTCAGCTGATTTGTAAAGCATTGGGCTTTTTTATTTCGAAAACCGCATTTAATTCCATCAATTATTAGTTAAGATATTGATTATTAAAATCGGACCACAAA
>MU191006.1:17944-38837 GCA_016904865.1 Pissodes strobi
CTGGACAAACTGGTTCCCTCCAATTCGTTGACTTCTTTTCAATGCCGCCCTTTACAAGGGCCAATATATTATTAAAGCATTTAAGGGACATCCTATAAAAATTCTGGAATCGTTCTGGATATGAGTTCAATTCACGCATAACGTCGAATGTTCCACCCGTTTTTCCCTTCTTCAGCCACAATGGATGAACCCAAAGTCTTCTTTTTTTTTGTAAATTAGCCAAGTACACCAAATCCAACATATCTTCATCATCTTCGTCACTACTTGAAAAATCCATTTTTCAATCTAATCTTGGAGCTAAAAACTCTATTGACTGACTTTTATTGTCACTATCCCGCCCCTTCTGTGTAAATTGCACGCGCCACGTTTCCGCCACGTCCGTGCCCCGTCCTTGCCACGTCCTCGCCCCGTCCTCGCCTGACGTCCGTTCTGTGTGAATTGCGCCTAGGACTGACACCCCCAGAAATATTGAATTGAATGTAATCGAAAAGGAAATCTAGGCGTAATTTTGAGTATAGTTATATAAAAAAAAAGAACACATATTTTTTTTAAATGTTCCCTTTTGTATCATAATGTATATGAAGATAGGCATACAAATTTCCCAATAAATGGTCAAAATATTGAAGATGAAAAATTTAAAGAATATGTGTAATGTACGTCCTCCTGTAGAAGGACCAATTAAAAGAGAGCCAGGAAGGAACGCGCGCATACTGCATAAAAACAGTTGCCACGCTATGTTTCAAAGCGCTCACAGTTTCATACATACATAGTCATTCTGATCTCGTTGATACGTTCGGTCACATTTCGTTGAATTTTTTTCTCGAGACGCGCGAATTTAAATATTTCGCTCAAATCGAAGCAACGCGATTTTTGGTGTGGAATATTCCAAATTGATTTTCGATTAGACTGGCCTTATAAATTGGCACTAATGCGCCAAGAAGTGCGAAAATTGTGTTCTAATCAGTTTAGCAAATATTTACATGAATTTGCCATGATCGAAAAATAGTTTCGCAGCCCAGTTTGAACGTTTGATAAGTTGTGTTGTGATTTACCTATATAAGGGAAAAATCATGACCTCTGTAAGTTGTAAATTCTTATATTTATTTTTTAAATCCAAAAACGTAAAGAGCTTGTGAGAGTTTCCTTTTTAACTATTATTATTTTATTTCTCTCTTTGGATATTATTATCTTTAAACCTGATTTATGAGCAATATATGAACACATTAAACTAATGTTTACTAAATTTTCTATACGGCTATTTGAGCGCTTTGCAATCCAAGAAGCATGTTGGCAAAGCTTTACATTTGTATTAAGGATGTATTCTTGTTTCTTGTCAGAAAAAAGTATATTATCTGCGATGTTAGGCTGAATATTTCACATATTAGTTTGATTAAATTCACAAAAGTATTTTTGATTCTTGCTTTTACCTTATATGTCTTATATCATCTAATAATAAGGCATCCAGCAAGTAATTTAAGTTAAGCGAATGCATCTCTATCTCCTTATAACTCATGTAAAGGTGACTATGCCCTTGTTTTTTCGAATTTTATGAAAATATTAACCATCTATGAGAAATTTCCAAAACGTTGGAAGACCAAGCAGTCCGGGTCTATATATTTTTCTTAGTCTTGGTATTAGTTTTGAGCTCGTCCAAGAGAATACTTAGTAAAGTAAGAAAACCTTGTCCAGTTCTTGGTCTTAAGTAATAAACGCTTAATCACCGTGTTGGATGTATACAGATAGATAACATACAAAAATAAGGATAAGATTAGATAAGAAATCAGGATTTCGAATGGTTTATCTAAAAAATAAAATAACAATAAGAACGAGCTGTAAACAAAACCTCAAAACTCAGTTGACTGTCAAAAAACTTATCAGCGTTCATATAATATAATTTAAGACAATAATATTGAATTGAATTGAGAAGAAATTTGTCCCCATAAATTCAATGAGATTAGTGAACATTTCAAGACTATAAATTATTTTCATCGTGAATCTTCCTGAGTTGACCCAAGGTAATAAGAATCAGAAACAAGTTAACAAAAAAGAAACAAAAATCGCACCCCAGAAGAAATGTTATGTGTTAATTTTTTTTTATAGGAAGGAGACTGTGCAGAGCGATTTCTACATAATTTAAGAAAACAAAAGTAGGTTCATACAGAGAAATCATTTAAAATAAGAAATAATGTAACATAATATTAAAAGTTCAATATATGGAAACCGTTAGAACGTTCATGCCAGCTCACATAACTAAAGGGATAGTTTATTTTTACCTTCAAACTACCTGAAAATCTTAGCCGTCGTTTTTGGCCCATTTTTTGATAAATTGTTCCTGATTTTTGTTACGTTTGCGCCTAATCGAGGGTCTGTCTACTCAAGAAAATTCACGATCGGAATAATTTAATGAGTCATCAAATGTTCAATAACTTTTTTGGACTTCATTGAAAAAATATTATTTATTTTGCTATATTATTTCCCTGTCAGAACGCCACTAAATTAAATCATATTATTTCTTAAATTAATTAATTAAATGAAATTCTGTTAGAACCATAAATGTCTTAAATTGTGTTAGTTCTATGAAGTTGTCTGAATGCTTATTTCAATACAGGGTGTCTCACGGTCGATGGTACCTTTGACATTTACGACAAACGGGACACTGGATTATTCTGAAAATTTAGCTGCTCAAGTAATTGCTCCTGATCTATTGATGTAAAATATTTTTAGCGATGCAGCGTTGTCGCTTATACCGAAAAGTATCAACATATTTGATATTTCAAATGAGATAAAATGTATACGATTACATTTTTGAATTCGTAATTACTTTATGATTATTTTTGCCTAATACTTTCAAACCCATCCCTAACGGTTTTCGAGTTATTAATTATTTTCCATATTTTTAGTTCTCTCTAACTCTAATTAATGTTTATTACTGCAGCACCGAGTAGAACAATGTTCTCGATGAATGCGGTGAATGCGATAACAGGATTCGTAGAAACGTGAAATTTTGAGCATAGCTTACCAAGGTCCTGTCTATTAGTTTTGTATAGAGAAGTTTGTTCTGCGTTATACAGGGTGGCCTAAGATTCGTGACTTTACTGCTAAATACAAAAATGTTCAAAAGTGTATTTTTTAAATGGAACACCCTGTATATTATCAACTATTCTGAAAGACAATCAAAATCCCTTTCAAATGATATATTATATTCATATACCTAAATAGTGAGATTTCGGATATAAAAGCATGTTTCTGTGAAAATCGGATTATTTTGTTATATTTGTCTAAAGCCGGGGCCGCACATGCGGCAGTCGGCGAACTGCGAATGTTCGCCAACTACCGAATCTAGCTAAACGGAATTCGCTTTTTCATCCACACATGCGGGTATTGCCGAACTCCGATCGAAAAAGTGGGAAACGCCGAATGTTCGCCAGAAAGGTTTAATTTGAAAATAAATATGAATAGCGATGATTCTGTGACAATGCTGCGGCTGCTTTTGTCGTGCTATGCGGCGTATTTTTATGGCTCTATACTCGACGCGCCGAACAGATTCACCAAACACGGAAAACACGGATACAATAATTCTTCTTATTTTATGATTCCATTGATTCTAAACATAGGAACTTTTATTAGCACACTCTATTTTTACTTTTTGTATTATGAATGAGAAAAATCTAAATGAAAAACAAAACATTGGGTCGATTCAATCATAAAATAAGACGAATTGTTTCCGCGATTGGTGAATCTGTTCGGCGCGTCGAGTATAGGCCTGAGAGAGTATTATCCCGCAAATGGTCAGACTCCCCTCGAAATAAAATCCTAGATACCTGCTGGATTTCAGGTTAATAAAAGTAAAGTAAAAATATGCTGCATAAAGAAAAGTATCTACCTAAATAATGAATATGTATGTATATAAACAATATTCAATCTACGCAAAAATGCCACAATACAAAATATCACTTGCTTACTAGGTGAAAGGTGAAACAAAACCACTCTCAAAATCTCCAGCCGTTGTTAAAAAAACCGAACCACAAATGTCTGGACGTGTGGATGACTCCACGAACAACAGCTAGGCGAGCGCTCGTCCTCTCTGATGCATGCAAATTTACCGACACCGCGCGGGAAAAATCGAGCGAGTTGCCGAAGGATTTCCCAAACTGCAAACTTCCCATACGCACTGATCGCGGTTCGGCAAACTCTTGCTCGGAGTTCGCCGAATGCCGCATGTATGGCCCCGGCTTTAAGCCGGGGCCGCACATGCGGCAGTCGGCGAACTGCGAATGTTCGGCCAACTACCGAATCTAGCCAAACGGAATTCGCTTTTTCATCCACACATGCGGGCATTGCCGAACTCCGATCGAAAAAGTGGGAAACGCCGAATGTTCACCAGAAAGTTTAATTTGAAAATAAACATGAATAGCGATGATTCTGTGACAATGCTGCGGCTGTTTTTGTCGTGTTATCCGGCGTATTTTTATGGCTCTAGGCCTGAGAGAGTATTATCCCGCAAATGCTCAGACTCCCCTCGAAATAAAATCCTAGATACCTGCTGGATTTCAGGTTAATAAAAGTAAAGTAAAAAATATGCTGCATGAAGAAAAGTATCTACCTAAATAATGAATATGTATGTATATAAACAATATTCAATCTACGCAAAAAGCCACAATACAAAATTTCACTTGCTTACTAGGTGAAAGGTGAAACAAAACCACTCTCTTAATCTCCAGACGTTGTTAAAAGCGAACTAAAAATGTCTGGACGTGTGGATCACTCCACGAACAACAGCTAGGCGAGCGCTCGTCCTCTTTGATGCATGCAAATTTACCGACACCGCGCGGGAAAAGGCGAGCGAGTTGCCGAACGATTTGCTAAACTGCAAACTTCCCATACGCACTGATCGCAGTTCGGCAAACTCTTGCTCGGAGTTCGCCGAATGCCGCATGTCTGGCCCCGGCTTTAGATAGCGATGAAATGTCATGATGAAACATGTCATTGATGACATGATGAATGATAACATTGTCCGTTTCTTAAAAAAAGTGACTCCAAAAAAATTTTAATGGAGGGAAATAATTATTCAAAAGAAGTTTTCCTTAAATTGTTTATTATTCAAATAAATTATCATGAACTCTATTTGTTTTGAGAAAAATTACACGCTTTTATCGTACACTATGTTTTATTGCGCATATGCGTATTGTTTTAATTGTAATGATATTATAATCTTTATTTTACCATAATGTGACGATGCTAAACATTGTTTTATTATATGTAATTAAGCAAATAAGGAATTTTTGATTTGAATGTGAATTAAACTCGGAATTAAATATATGGAAACCGGTAGAGCGTTCTTATGTAGCATAATTTAAAGGACTCTTGATTTCTTAGATTACACTATGTGAAAATCGAATAAGAAGGTTATGTGAACAACCAGCATAATCTTTCTTCTCATTTTTGGTCTATTTTTTGTTAAATTGTCCCTGATTTTTGTTACCTTGGAGTATGTCTACTCGAGAAGATTCACGATCATGACGAGTAAATCAAATGTTCAGTAACCTTTTTGGAATTAATTGATAAAATACTATTTCTTTTGTTATATTAATACTCTGGTAAAGCGCCACTAAATTAAATTATATTATATTAAATTAAATTAAATCCATGTTAGAACCAGGCTTATCTTTTAAACTATGTCTTAAAAGATGTTAGTTTTATGAGCGTTCTAACAGGTTTCCATATATGTATTCAACTTTAAAATTACTTTGTTATTTCTTAAATTAAATTATGTACCTGCATTTACAACCGTCTATAAGTTTATTTCTTATTCTCAATGTTATTTAATTTTTTTTTTTATTTTTTTTTATGGCAGTGGCACACACACTAAAGGTAGATCCTATGGCACTCGACGAGCGGTGTGTGTGCGAAGATATTGATTGACACGGTTCTTGAATATTTGTAGGTTGTAATTAGTGGGAAACAGATGTCCTGGAAGTGAGTTCCACAGTGATGCAGTGCGCCAGACAAAGGAGTTCTGGTAAAGCGATGTTCTAGGTGTTTCTAGTTGTACGACGAACTGGTGCGCTCCTGCCGTCTGTCGGGACTGCCTGACAGGAGTGGCCAGGGGCGGGATTATGCGGGCCAAATCCTGGGAACATCTGCCGTGAAAGTATCTGTAAAACAGAGACATCTCGGCCACATGTCTGCGATGTTCCAGACTATCCAGATTCCGGGTCAACTCCGGATCGCCGACGAGACGCACAGCCCTCTTCTGAATGGAATCCAGCAGCTTCAGGGTATGCTTTGGTGCGGCACGCCAGATATGTGAGCAATATTCTAAGCACGGTCTTATTTGCGCTTTGTACAGCAAGAGCAACTGCTGCGGTGTATAGAGTTTTTTGTTGCGAAATAGCGCACCAAGCTTCTGGGAGGCTGATTTTGCGATGTTAGCAACATGGTCATGCCATGACATATTGCTGTTGACCGAGACACCCAGCAGCCCGATTGACGAGGATGAAGGAATAGTCGATCCTGCCATAATGATGTCAGGGCCCGCTGTATTGGCCCTCTTAGTAAACGTTGCTGCTTGGGTCTTTGCTGCATTGAACTGGACCAAATTTCGGACGCCCCAAGTTTGAACTTTCTCCAGGTCTTGATTAATTGCTGTAATCTGCTCCTGTCTGCGGTGATAAGTCTCAGTCGCTGGTAAGGGTTTTTCTGATCTAAAGTGGGAGACAAGGGTACTGTCATCTGCAAAACTGTAAACAGGATTATTCGTTTCGATCAGCAGGTCATTAATATAGATGAGGAACAGAGTTGGTGAAAGTATTGCGCCCTGAGGCACGCCCGCGTTGATGGTGAATGTGTCCGAGATGTGTCCATCGACTGCAACGTGTAGGGATCGGTTCTTAAGGAAACTGGCCAGCCAGCTGCAGAGAGAGGCGGGCAGTCCCAAGGACGGCAGTTTGTTGAGCAGTCCGTCATGCCAAACTCTGTCGAATGCCTTTGAAATATCCAACGCAATCGCTCGAGACTCTCCGTAGTTTTCAATTGCCCTACTCCATATATGAGTGACATAGGCCAATATATCTCCTGTCGATCTCTCTTTGCGAAAGCCGTATTGATTATCGCTGATTATTCTGTTGCTCTCGAGGTACTTGAGTAGTTGCTGGTTGACTACACGTTCCATGACTTTCGAGATTATTGGAAGCAAGGCAATCGGGCGATAGTTTGAGGGCCTTTTTTTCTTGCCTTTTTTTGGAACAGGTTGCACTCGAGCGACTTTCCAAGAGGATGGGTAAATCCCTTTTCTGTAAGAAAGAGAAAAAAGCCTGGAAAAAACAGGTGTTAGTTCGTTGGCGCAGTTCTTTAGCACGATGGCAGGTATTCCGTCCGGTCCTGATGCCTTTTGCGTATCTAGTTCTTTAAGGATTTTGCGAATATCACGATGAGAAAACTTGACTTCTGCCATGGTGGTGTTGATGTTCGGTATAGTGGGGAGAGTCTTGCTTTGGGGCACGTCTAAGGTAGAGTGCGATGAAAACATTTTGGCGAGCATGTTTGCTTTTTCCTTGGCTGTAGTCGCCGTGATGCCACGTTCGTCCGTCAAAGGTGGGAGAGACGTTTTTGAAAAGTTGTTACTTACTGCCTTTGCTACCGACCAGAAATTCCTGGAGCCACTGGGGCATTGCAAAAGTTTATTCCTGATCCTTTGATTGTGTTTGTCCTTAGTTTCGTCGATCACACGCTTGCACTCGTTTCTCGCTTCGATAAAATAATTGCGATTTTCAGCGGTCTGATTTTGCTGCCAGTACTTATAGGCTTGCTGTTTCCTTCCTACGGCTCTTTCGCATCCTTTGTCGAACCAGGGCTTTCCTTTTGCCTGTATAAACGTCTTATTTTATTTTTATCTTATATGTTATTTGTCTGTATAAATTCCCAATCCAGATATCTTATTTTAGACTGAATGGTATCTATTCGTGAAAAACACCTCGTGTAAAGTAGTAAATTATAATTTTTACGTCAGTAAATTATTAATAACATATTGAAAATAATTGAAGCTAACGTTGGTGTCTTTATTATTTAGGATTTCCCGAAATTATGCTGCAAACATTATTGCAGCGTAACAAAACTCAGACCAAAATTATTTCAATGCGTAGAAGAAGAGTTACAATATTCATACACACGAATCCTTTTCTATGCTTTAAGGTACCCATTCTTATTAGTAATTTTCAAAAAAGAAAAATTGCGAGATACACAGAAATTAATATTTTTATAGATACATAAAACCTTTTGCAATGTTGCCTGATTTTATACTTAGAAATATATGTATTTAGAGCAAGGTTGCTTAGTCCTTAAAAATAAATTTCCCTAAAATGAAGCAATTTGGGTCAGTTTATTTCATTATTATTGTTGTTGTATTAACTTTTTGAAGGTTTGTGTTGACTTCTCCTAAACATTGATGGAGTATTTAGCCCTCTCCGATAAATGGAGGGATGCGTATATATTATTTTATGATCGATAGCCTAATAGCCCAAACAGATGTGCTATTTGAGCGAGTATCTGGATATCTAAGTTTCTTGGGTTTATATTCAAATATACCTGTATATGGGGTTAATTGGAACAATAAAGTATATTTTTTTAAAAGTTAATTTAATGCTTTCGCATCTATGAATTTTATATTTTTTAGGATTTTTTATCGAGTATAAATAAAATTGAGTAAATGCAAAATCATGTATTGTTAAGTCTTCCAACAAAAGTAGTTATAGAAAAATAACCGAAAAAAATTTCTTATTAAATAAAACAAAATTTAAATGTCGACTTAAACCTTTTTCTTATTACCTATTAGGTAGCCATCTATATGTAAGTGAAAGGATCAATCATAAGAATTTAAATAAATTAAGAAATATTCACTCTGGGAAACATGTTCGTCTTCATTTTCGATAAACCTGCAATTTTTCCCTTGCTGCTATTTCAAAAATTTAACTCTGTACTGGATTTCTAGCTAATGGTGGTTCTCCATGACGTCCAAAATACAACTAACATAGATTTTTCTTCCATTGTATTTTAAATTGTATTACGCTATTCTCTTTTTCTTTAATTTCCTTTACACCCTATTTTTCCTCTGAACTATTCTATCTTAAATGATAAAATATTTGACTACCTTACATGCAATTTTGGCCTCAAGTGTAGTTTTTCTCATAGTATTTAATTTGTAGAATAAATTGACTAGAAGTCTTGTAGTTACTGTGAATTTTCATGCGCTTAAAAGTAAATCAGTATAAACGCTGAAACAAACCCATTCGACTAATCTGGCACATAATTCTAATTTGTAGAATGAACTGACCTGAAGCTTTCTTGTAGCCAGCAAATCAATATAAACCTTAAGCCAAACGTTTGGGTATCCTGCATATAATGTTGACTTTTCTGTATCTAACTTTTTGAGATAAGATCTTTGAAATTGGAGTAAAACGAGATTTCCCCCAGCTTATTTCCTTCGCTGCTGAAACTGTATATAAAAGATAAATAAATATGGATCTGGGGTTTATCGGCAACCGACAGAAAATCTAGATGTTGAATAAATTTCGGATTAGAGAGGATTTTCAAGGGTCCAAGGCATTGAAAAAATATATAGCTAAAGAAAATCTGGGATTTCTCCTATTTTAAGGTCCTTTGATCCAATTTGGTAGGTCTCTCTTACTTACTCTTTATACATTTTATCCCGTTTTTATCGCAAGATTGACTATTATATAATATAATACGAGCTTTATTTGATACAAAGTACAATTCTAGGCAATATCGTTTAAGATAACACACGTGTTCTACAACTATATTTATTTTCAAGAAATGTTTAGTAAGCAAGAGGTGTCCAGCACTCGAATGCAGCCAGACGGAAACTGATAAGGTTAATACAACTTTTCTAAAATGATATATTTTATTCGGTATCTTTAAACATACTGTATGAAAATAGCAGGTAATTTTTGTAGCTATTTTTCATCTATGCTTTACAACTGCTCGTAAATTAGATTTTACTGTAGGATAAAAAACGATACGTACAAATTGTTAGAAACTGATAGTCTAGTAATGTTACATCCTCAGTAAAATGTTGCTATTGGGTTAGTTAATGTTTGTTTTATGTGTGCCAAACATTTTCCTAAACGTTTAATTATTATTACTTTATTCTTTATTTTATTTATTATTATCAGTTTTGTTTTTGAAGGGAATGAATAATCGCATTTTTGTAAACAAAGATACTCATCTTGAATACTAGCACAGAATTTTGCACCAATTTGTTATTGGTACGTATACATTTTAAAACTAGCTCGTAAACTTGGGTTTATGATACCTGAGATATAAAATTAGACGTAAAAATGTTCTCATTTTCTATTAGAATGAATGTTCGCCTTCTGTAATTAGAGAGGTTTATGTTTATTATAGGTCAGAAATATTATATTACGTCGATAAAATATTTTGATCATTTTGCAAGCTTACGTAGATCTTATTAGTCATACATTTTTATCTAAATTCTGATAATTGTCCTGATACAGAGGTGAGGAACCTTTACACCAGTGGTTCCCAACCTTTTTTTTATTTTCGACCCTTTTTAGCTTGCTTTTTAGATTTATTCAAAAGCTCGCGACCCCAACGCGGGGAGGAATATATATAGCTCCGCCGGAAGACGGAAAATTTTTGGGGTGCCGATGCCGCGTCCAATTTTTATCCAAAATTCGTTAAAATCGTTAAAAAAATACCAAGGATTCGGCACCCTCTTGAATGGCAAATGGGAGGGGGGGGGGAACCTTAACAATATACTTGCGTATTTACAGCGCTTACGACAGGTTCTGGTCAGTATTCAATATTGGTAATGTGACACTCCCAAAATGCCTGTATGTATATTAATATTAATATTCAATATTGGTATTGCGACCCCCTTAGGAGTCGCGATCCACCGGTTGGGAACGAGTGCTTTACATGATGCGATACCGCATACTGTTATATTTACTTGTTTACCTCGTTAGGTATTGTGTATGTTGAACTTTACCTCTTGTCAAATATATTATTTCAAATTGTGGACTTCGAACATTAATTTATTTTCAAGTTACATTATTATTCTAGTTTGTCAGAACAAAAGTGGCGACGAGGGAAGAGTGAACCCAAATGATGGATCCAGAACAGTTAAATACATTAATTAAAGCACACACGAAGATTTTAGGGAACACTCAAATCTGCAACAGCACACACACATTATTTATTCATTTGGAACCCTTCTGCGAAGAAAATGAAGGTTAGAAAACTTTTCTAGTATGAAAAATTTTACTGGCACACCCGAGTACATCCAAAGTAAAAAAGAAAGACTGGATTTTACAATCTATAAGCTCAAAAACGTTACACTTACTCTATTCACTGGCTAGCCCTGATGAATATAAATCTAAGCCTTATATTCAGCTAATTCAGTGGTTCCCAACCTTTTTTATTCACGATTCTTTTTAGATTTTTAAAAAATGTTCGCTACCCACCGTCCCAAAATGCGCCGCCAAATTTTGCCAAAATTTGTCAATGCCTATTACATGTTTTTCCACCTTGCAAATGCTATTATTATAATTTGACTACCTTGGATTTTTCAAATGCTTTTTTATTTAAACATACAAAATAAGGTGAGGTCATTACCCCCCGATATAACTGTTTGAATAAATATACTGTAGGACAAAAGTGATGATTTTTTAATAAGTATATTTAATGTGATGACTGAGCTCGCATCTGCTGCGTAATCGGAGTTTATGTCAATGTCAATCTCATGTCATCTTGAACATCTAACTTATCCGTGGCTTCTATCTCGATCTACAGAAGAGTTGAAAATCCACTCTTACAGAGACAAGTAGAAGCAAATATGACGCTAATCTTCGAACGCATGGAGACTATAGGATACGAATGACGCATAGAACACCAATATTTGATCAAAGATTTACCTGAAATATATCAGGCGCTGAGGAATTCCTCGGTAAGATTGTCTGCAATTCTTGTTTTCGATTCTTCAAATTTGATGCAAAGCTGTTTAAACAAGGTAAAGTTTCTAAAATTTACTTTACGACGCCAGTTTCGCAGTTTTAATACGAATGTCTCAATATCAGCAGAAAAGAAGACCTTCGTGATGAAAATCCATGTCGTCGCATATATATAATTAACAATTGTAATCAAAGAGTCAAGCCTTTCTTGCAAAGTTTTTGGAGGAGTTTTAGTAGCAAAGGCAAATCGATGAATCATGCAGTGCAATCCCGTTGCTGGGGTACAAGCTTTTTAACTTGCCCGACCTCGATCAAAGCATGGCTGGGGGTCCATCGGTGCACTCTCTACACAAGTTTTTCCATTGAAATTCGTTCCTCCGCCGAGTGCCGACTTCGCCCAACTACTATTGGATTTCAATATTCTATTATCGAGGTAAGTTGGCTGATGTTTATTGTATTCTTGCGCGGGTTCCGACATCTGGATTCGCCACTTTGTAATATTGGAAGAATATTGAATGGATGTGATTTAAGCATATTAATAATTTTAAGTCTATAGTTTATATCCCCTGTACTGTCGATGACCCCCTAAAAGAACCATTGCGACCCCATCATGGGTCGCGACCTACCGGTTGGGAACCACTGACCTAATTAAATTAGTGAAAGGTCAGCTAATTCCATCTTCAAGTATAATCGCCAGATAAAATAAATTTACAAGAAGAAGAAAACAGCATTTATTTCTAAGTATGTCATTGAACTAAAAATAAGTTGCAAGACATTTTAATTTTATTTGTTCATCCTGTAAATCTTTAATTGCTAACATACCTTTGCGGCAACAATTTATAAGTGGGTCAAGAAATCCTAATCTATCCCAAAGATTAGTTCCATTTAGAGATCCTGGATAAATTTTTTCTGACTGCGTCAGTACTACCTGTAGAATTCGCTCAATGAGATTTTAAAGAAATTCAAGAACTTCAAATGCCCTGTGTTCTATCTTTCAAAATCAAGTCAAATTCAATTATAGAAGAACGGATGCACCTAAAAGAGCTTTACAATAAATTCAAAACTATCTAAATTTGGACAAACTAAACGTATATCTTATCGATGTGGAAAGAAAATCATTTAGCTAATATTTGGAAACACAAAGAATCAGAATGTATGAATTGTTTTTGAATTGGACATTTGGCCAACGTATAAATGAGAAGCTCAACAAATAGAGATAAATCTAATCAATTACAACATGAAAAAACTGAAGATTGCCGAGGAAAAAAATGTAATTTAATAAATGACTTATATTTTCTCTCCTCGGATCGAAAAGGATATGTCTGCGGATGTTCAAGTTTCCCAAGAACAATTTTTAACCAACGAAAACAATGAAGCCCGTCTAATTTCGACGCTGACAAACAAAATGGAACAGACTGCTATTTCTGTTAAACAGACTATATTCCGCGAATAGTGAAGTAGTAACTGAGAACATACGGTTTCCCCATGCGTTTAGTAGCTGCGACACGGCATCGTCAATCTTCAGCCAAGGAAAAATAAGATTTAGTTCGCTTCTCCAGAAAACAGCAGGACCCAGTGCTACCATTGGCATCTTCAAACATCAGGATGCAACACCAGAGCACATCGCAGATGCTGGGGCATACTTTTTCGTTGCTTTGTATGGTAGCAACATGAAAGAGGACACCTTAGAAGAAATACCAACGTTTCGATGAATCTACCAGAAAAAGTAAATCCAATCTTGCTTCTTTGCCACCAATGAATGATGCTGCGCGGTATCATGCCTTCAGAAAGTATCAAGACCAAAAATAGTATGGAATCTAGAAAAAAAAACAGAAAAAATGGGGCTGGAAACTTGGCAGCAAGGGGCTTGCTCCACTTACAATGACAAAGCAAGTAGCACCCGGCAACTTAGTGAAATTCATTGCATGCACTTGTCGAGAAGGGTGCGACGCAACTTGTGGTTGCAGAAAAGCTGTGATGAAGTGCTCCATTGTCTTCTGCAGTGATCAGTCAGGCGAAAATGTACCGGAGATTCAAATCGTCAGTGAGGACAACATGACCAAAATTTGCCAAAGGAAGAACAATGTGTTCCCAGAAGCACCGGTGATGATGATGACATCGAAGATGTAGATTACACTCCAGACATCACCAACAACCAACCATTACCATCAAAAAAAGGAAAACGCTTATAATATTATCGCTTGGCTCAAACGTCATTTCCCTACGCTGATAACAAAATTATTGTAACTATGTAATAAATAACTACAAAAATGGGGAGTTTTATTATTTTTTTGGGATGTCCAACTTTCCATGGCTATACTTTTTATTCAAGATGACGGCTCGAGCGGTACCTCCTCAAGGTCGAAAACTTAAATTTTTTGTCAAGGCCCAGACCTTAACTACATATAAAAAATTATTAAACCCCACCTTTTGTATGGTAAGACACCCCACTGACTGGCCTATTAGTATTCAGAGGTTATGTGACTGAAGATTTTCGTTTTAGTATTAGTAAAACCACAACCGTCTGGACTTCAGACGGTTGTGGTAGAACTAATAGTTACAGTATAGTTATTTTTGGTTTATGGCACCTACAGCCGTTCTCTCAGCTAGGTGCCTTTTTTTAAATATTGTTAGAATTAAGATTTCTACCTGTAAATAACATTTTATGTATGTGGCGTACTTTCAATAAATTATTTATTTATTTATTGATGGCCGTTCCTTACAAATGACAGGTAAACAGGTTTCCACATATAATCAAGAGATTCTCTTGGTTTTTCTTAAATACCAGTTGTTACTACAGACCAAGATGCTTCCCCGACTCATTCAGACAATTCCTCAGGAGGAGTCTTGAATTAGGAGGAGATGATGTGTTATATATTTACTTGTTTACCATTTACTTATTAGGTTTTGTGGTTGTTGACCTTTACCTTTTGTCAAATAAGTTCAAATTGTCAACGATGAATATTAGTTAATCTTAATCTTCTTAGCTTATTCTGAATATAAAATATACAAAAAGTATTTTGGTTAATAAATATGTTCATCTTATCCATCAGTTTTTTGAGTATTTAGGTTTTTAAAATACGTCGATAGGCATAAAATAGCATTACAATCAAGCAATAATTTAAAATTTAATGTTTTATCCCTTAATTTTAGTTTAAGGGTCGTAGTAAATGACCTAGGCAGTCACACATTTTCCACCCCTATCTAATCTATATGTCAGCATGATCAAATATATGCAAAATCCAAAAATACACTTATACAATTATAGGTAGATTGTGACTAAAATTTCCCTTTTTTCTTTTCAGAGTGAAGATACTTTATATACGCTCAATCCGTAATATTAGCTAGGAATAAAAAAACTCGGAATTGATTTAGTTTAGGCACAAAAAAGCACATCAGAACCTAACACAAACCTGAAAATCATACTTTTGTAACACCGTAAGACTGATCCAGAAGAAGATACTGCTGCACAAAGAAAAAAAAAACGCTACACTGCTACACAAAAGAAAAACGCTTTTCTCGGGCGTTAGATGACGATGAAATTTTATTTCAGTTTGGTTTGTGTAATTATTGTTGTCGCTAGTTGCAATCTATTCACTCATGCGCATTACACACAACAATGGGCTGTGCATATACCAGAGGGTTCCGGCGTCGCTGATGAAGTGGCCAGGGATCATGGGTTTATCAATCATGGACTGGTAAGTTTTTATTTATTTTTTTATAAAAAAAGTATAAGTAACAGATTATAGAAAGAAGTAGAAGCTGAAATGCTTTCTAAACGGCTTAGTGGAATAATTTGAAACTAAAATTTTATTTGGGTAGATTCAATTTGCGAAAAACAAAAATTCTCTAATGTTACATGCTAAGCGAAAGTTAGAAATATTTCGCCAACCTATGTGCAAGGTGTTCGGAAATAACGTCCATATATTTTTGGAAGGTGATTCTAGAACTAAGAACCTGATGAGCAGATTCTATGAGTATAGGAAATACTTCCTAAGGAAATTGAGCATCCAGAATGGGAGTTATCGATTATATTCCTAAACATTGTAAGTTGAAGGTTATGATTGGACACATTTGGACTTTCGAATATGGGAAAGCGTTCACTGAAAGTGTAAATGTAATTCCATAATGGAACCTTTTCGCAATTTTTGAGATTATCATGCTATGATTCTACGGTTTTCTGGACTTTTTAAAAACCTTATATGGCACCATTTAATTAAATAAAATAGTATACAAAAGGCATCGAGATCATTTTTAATGCAAATCATAATTATTAACCTAAGTTAACTAACTTGGTACTTAATTAAATGCTGAACAACACAATTCAAAATAATAATTAACATGTCTGTTAAAGCAAATTTTCAAAATATAATTCGGTTGCGTCTCATGGAAGTTCTTATCCTTGCAAAAATACTATACGCTGCTGCAATTCCTCCACATTACGACCCGGAACTGCCTACATCAAAGCCTTTGTATATCCGAAAATAAAAACCTACCGAATTTAAGTCTGGGGATCAATCCATTGTTTGTGACAAATTTGATTAAAATCTGCTCTTAGATCTTAGCAAAAATGGGACGGTACCCCAGCATGCATAGAAAATATATCCTGTCTTACTTGGTACGACACAACATCCAATTAGTAGTAGTAGTAGGTAGTAGTGGTAGTAGTTGAGAGGAGGCCAAAGGGTTTTGCTGATACGCTCGGAGGGCTCTTGCAGCATACCCCAGGTCGCCTCTCAATAACCCACTCCACCCCCAGTCCATTTTATTCTTCCTGGCCTGATCAAGCTCAGGATCTCTGCACGGCAGATACCGTCTCCTCGTCCTGCAATATAGCCGACCCGAGACAGCATGCTTCGCCCTTGTAAAGGTTGCGCATCTGCCCAGGTAATGGAGAGAGGTATTATCCTCCTTCCAGGCAGGTACGACTCTTATCAAAGCCTATCAGGTTCATGTGTTTTCTTAGGCGGTAGTGCCCTGTAATGACTTCTACCAGGGTACTCAGGCACCACCTATCTCACGCAAACCTGAAAGTTTCTCCACTGTCTTGAAAGAGTCGCCTATCTGTCGCCAGGAGCCATTCCGCCTTGGTTTTATCAGGCTCGGAATAAAATTTTTGACCAGTCTACCCGCCTCCATTCTCTTTAGAAGGCCTGCTTCGTCCGTTTTTTAATCGATGCTCTTACTTGGGCTCTAATGAAACTTCCGGTAGAACGTTGTCCATGAAGTCCAGGTAGTTTTGCCTATTTATTTAGAAGATGAAGAAGCACATCCCGAGGTCACTAAATTCTTAGTTGATAATTGATAGAAAACTTACCCTTATGTCTTGAATGTAAAAAAAAACGCGAAGGTCCTTTTTTCAGATCAAACATCATTATTATGAAAGTTAACAATTTTGTCACTAAAGGGGATGTTGTTTATGAAGTTAACATCAAAACGCAAGTGCTCTCTTAAACATTACAATACAGTTTTATCCATAATACCGAAACAGAACTTTTGCACTCGACACGGGTTTCGCTAAACTAACCATCTTACAACTAATCATCTCTTAACATGGTTAGCGAAACGCGCGCCAAGTGCAAAATTTTATTTCAGTATTGTGGATAAAATTGTGTTGTACTGCATTTTGCCGAAGCTTTCAAACCTCAACCTATTTCTTAACCATTGAGAGATATGCATTGGTGATGGCAAATCCGTAGTATTCGACCCTTTGGAAATGATATGGATGTAACAGCTGTTCGCGAATAATTTTCCTCAGTTGAGCAGCAATTCGTCTGACACCTATTTGTCGGTTTGCTTCGACGATGTTCATGACCCTTTCTTCGTTTTCTGATGTTCGAATGGTACTACTTTTTCCAGAATTAATTTCGCGTAAGCTTCGATGCATGTTGAAAATAGAAGAGAATAGAAACCACTCTGTTAGGGAAGGCTTTCACAATCATGCCTCGAAGGGGAAATTCCGCATAATCTTCCATAGAGTTCGGAAAGAGTTGGTTCAAAAGAAACCACGCTGTTGGGGAAGGCTTCTCCTAGGTTTACGCGCGCTGTCATTTACTTTCCCGTAAATCAACTGCATATCAGCTATTTTTCCGTACGACGGACGCGTAAAAAATAAATAATTGTGATAATTATGTATATTTAATACATTTTTACACCTCATTTGGATTGGATTGGTTTATATCGGTTTTATGTGCATTTAAAATATAACGGATTTAAAAAATAAAAACTCTATTGAGAAGCTCAAATTTTGTAAATAAATTGTACAAGTTTTTTAAATATAGTTACAGCAGCAACCCTGTAATAATTTTCAAGTTTTGGATAAGCAAAAATTGATGTTAAGAACTTTCACTTGAATATGCAGAGTGTTTTCTAAGTACGTTTCTATATTTGAGGGACGATTCCTTTAACATTTAAACACCTTTAAACCGTTAAACATTTTGCAAGTAGTTCCTTACCTCGTACCTACGATATAAATATGACCAAGTTCTCCTAAAGTTGTATATTATAAATTAAATATTAAATCATCTCAGCTTACGATATTTTTAAATATTTAAAATTCCTATTGGCCTAATGACCCTCACTTGTTTACCAAAGATTAATAATCACTTAGCATAAATATGTGACAAACATCCATTGCTTTTTGTATCTCAAACCTCAGCCTATGAATTTCGAAATATGCTGTCATCGAAATATTCGCCAGACATATTTTTTTATGCAAATTAGGTTGAGATACATCAACCCTTTTAAAAGTTAGATACGCTTTGCCAAAAATATTTTACCCGAATGTCCGTCCTAACAGATTGCAACTTTTTCAATGTGCTGTGGGCTGGGGGTAAAAAAATATTGATGAATTCCAACATTATGGACTACTTTATAAACACTTTTCTGGATATCGATGTATTATGGTATGGTATGGCGATAATGTTGTAGCGGGAACGGAACCAAAAAGTTAATAATTATTAAGCCTATGGGCGTATTTTAAATGCAAGTAGCGGCTTTGCTATTCGTATATTATAAACTGTAAAATAATTATTTCATGGAGACAATTATTATATAACTATTATAACTTAAAAAAGTTTAGCAGATGAAATCGGTTCTTTTGGCGATAAGCTTCATAGAGATGGAATCCGTTTTTAATTATAGTATATAAAATAGCTAAGTAAAATAACAATAAGCTTTTATGGAAATGTCATATTTCCCAGAGAAATTCTTTATAAAGCTGGCAGCGAAGGAATGGATATTTCCACATTCCCGAGATAAAATGTATTCGGGACAGAATAAAATTCGAAAACCGGTATGATATGTTACGTATCTTTTCTGCTCTTCACAAACGGGCATGTTGTCTGCGTAATTACGCTGGACCATGGATTACGATTACTCCCTATTTCATCAATAAAGAAAAGAAAAGAGGGGACAGTCCCCTTTTAGTTGTCATTTATTATCTTACTCCTCAGGATTAGTCTTCCCGCTCGTATTTTGATTAAACCACCTGCGAACTGTGTTCCCTTTGGAGGGGAAAAAGTTAAACAATAAATTCTGATCTCTCCAATATTGCGCGCTGCCAACATTAATAGCCATCTTACGTTCGTTCGTTAAAAAATATATTTTAATTACAAATTAATTCTTGTAATTGGCAATTGATGAAGAAATCGGTTCCAGGTAATACATTTTTATTGACCTGACAGAATGTAGTGTTTTTGAAAATAAGGGATGTATATTTTGTGCAAATACAATATATTTTTCTATCCTTATACCTTAATAGATTTATTAGACCTTTACTGCCTGTACTTTAATGAAGCAATCTTTGTATTCCATGCAAAAATTCCACTGCCAAGTAACACTGATGATGGCTTAGGCCGAAAGCGCTCTGTTACGCTATTTATAGAATAATGGATTAAAATTTTTTGCATGGAATACAAAGATTGTTTCATTACTACGTTTCGTACATGCCCACAGCCTTTACTCTTCATTTAATGTACTTTAATGAGATTGATAAAAATACCGATATTTCATTAAGATACAGGTTTATTACCAGTAAAAATGCAACATTACAGCAATATTAGGTCAATATCAAAGATTCCCATAGCCATGACAGATTCAAAACGTATCAATTTTGACAGTTTATAATTACTATTTATCTTCTTATAAATTCTTAGCTTATATTTAACTGATCAGCAAAATATTCAGTATTGTGGTGGCAAAAAAAAATCGAGCAGCAAAATTAAAACAAATGGTCGTCTGTTAATATGTTTATGAACATCACTACAAGTACATAATTCATACTAACTCAAACTAACCCAATAGTTTCATATTTAACATTTTTTCCCACCTTGAAAATAAAAGAGTTTACTTTTATTTGGATATTTGTAACACTACTCGTGTGAAAGTATGTTTTCAACCTCGGACAATTTCCACAGTCGGCTAACGCCTCATGCTAAAAACCTCCTCGTTTGAAAACTAGTTCTTTCAACACTTGTTGTAATATGCTACTTCACTGATTAAATTTCAAATCGTCTGTTATCCTATCTATTTTGCTGCTCGTTCATCCATTTTACCGCTCGCTCGTTCATTTATTTTTGTTACAAAAATATTTCTTTCCTATTCGATTAAACTGCTGATCAAATATTTTAGTCTGATCATCGATTAATTTAACCCCCATATTATTCATTATTATGATTGGCAGTACAAAAAATAGGTAGTACAAAAAATAGTATTATATAATATTGATAGTGTTACCAATGCAATCAAAAAGAATGAGGGACATGGAATGTCAGGATATGTTCTCAAAAGATGCAGTGACTGTCTCCTAAAACCATTAGCTGTAATATTTAATTAATGCCTCAAAACTTCGGTGTACCGTACGTATGAAAAAAATTAGGTTATTCATGTCTACAAGAAAGTAGAATACA
>MU191007.1:3385-38836 GCA_016904865.1 Pissodes strobi
TGTATATCACTAATAAAATATATAGTATGGTACTTAGGATTGTTTATGAAGCCTAATTTGATACTAAAAAATTGGTTGCTATGGTAACCAAAAAAAGTAAAAATCGACATAATTCGTCAATCGTACGACTTAGAGATTTGATAAATGGTATTTAGGTAAAGATTAAAAAAAAATAACGATTGACGTTGACAAATCGGTTACCATGGCAACCAATTAATAATATGTATATCACTAATAAAATATATAGTATGGTACTTAGGATTGTTTATGAAGCCTGATTTGATACTAAAAAATTGGTTGCTATGGTAACCAAAAAAAGTAGAAAATCGTCATAATTCGTCAATCGTACGACTTAGAGATTTGATATTTGGTATTTAGGTAAAGAAAAAAAATTTACGATTGACGTTGACAAGTCGGTTACCATGGCAACCAATTAGAAAATTATCACGGTAAAATTAGAACAGCGATTGGTAAATCTAATTATAAGGGCTTTCTAATTATAGGCCACGGTACGGATTGGAGCGTGGCAATAATGTGTGACCGAAGGTCACACAAACGAGGCCCGAAGGGCCTCGCGCGTGCCGCAGGCACAGGCGGCCACGCCGCTTGTTAGAAAGCCCTTATCTATAATATAGGGCTTTCTATAGGGCGAGACCAATCGGGACAAAAACTTCGTAACGGTACGTCGGATCGCTCTGAAACTTATACCAATCGATTTGTAATCGAAAAAAAAAAAATTTGATTTTTTGTCTGTATGTGTGTGTGTATGTATGTGATGGGATCGATTACAGGTCGCAATTTTGAAGCTAGCGACTTGAAATTTGGCATCGAGGTAGAGGTCCATAAACCCTCGGAACCTATTGATTTTGGTTTCGATCGGTTAATATACAGGGTGTAAAAACCGTTTTTTTGCATTTTTGTCCGTGTAAACAAGGACCAACTTTTCTATTTTTTGATGTCAAATGAAAGTATTCGGTAAGACACGTGTTTTAGTTCCTTTGCACTTTTGCTCTAATTGTTGTCGTTTTTGACTTATGAAGGATTTTTGTCAATTATACTACCACATTTAACGTAACTATTTTGATTATTTTTCGAGTACAGGTTCGAATCCTATCGCGGAAACATTTTTTTTTCAATGAAAAAATTGTGGGTTTTTTCTTCGAATAATTATTTATTATTTAAGATGCCCATATACTACAGGGGTGAATAAAAAAATAGTTGTTGAAGTGTAAACATCTTACGCGGGGCTATGAGGGTAAATCTCGGCAAATGGGACGCAAATCCGCAAACGAATTGTAGCCGCTAGGGCGGTATTATATACAATTTTTCCATTTAAGATCATTTTAAACGGATATTAGACGATAAAAAAGCATATTTCAAGTTAAACGAACCGTCAAAGTACTATTTTTTAATTATTGTATTCGCAGTGTATTTGGATCCATAGCACAGCTTATTTTTAATGGACGGTTGAATTTAAAATCAATTTTAGCTTCAAAATCCAGGACAATTTCGTCCGAAGCCACGGCTATTGGTCTAAAAAAAGTTCGAATTTTCGGATTTTTATACAATTTTGCAATTTAAAATCGTTTTTAAACGGATTTTAGACGATAAAAAGCATATTATTTGAAATTTAACGAACTGTCAAAAGTATTATTCAGATGCACACACGTTTAAAACAATATTGTCATAGCCCTCTTCTAAAATTTGCAAAGGATGTCTGCCGGTAAATAAGCTGTGTCCTATATGCTGATGTTATTCCTGGTGGCATTAGATTTTCGTGTCGAACTTGTGAATTGAATTATTAATCCACTCCGAAGCTGGTAATAAGTATTATTAAAGAATCCTAATATTATAAATGTGAATGTGTTTGCTTTTATTCTATGAACAAGCTAAAATGTATGGGTAACAGCCATAGCATGTTGAATACTTGAAACTACCACTTCTCGTCCGCTCACTCAAGTTAAGCAACGTCGAGCGTGGTTAGTACTTGAATGGGTGACCGCTTGGGAACACAACGCCAACGTGCTGTTGTAATTTTTTTACAACCGATGTCGTTATATGATATGTTTACACATCAGTCTCGAGTACTAGCAGACTCGCTCAATTTATTTTATTTAAGATCCCCATATACTACAGGGTTGAATAAAAAAATTAGATATTCTTGAAAAATTGGTTGTTATGGTAACTAAGAAAAAAAAATAAATTTATGTAATTTTTTTTTAATAATTATACGATTTGAGGACTTGATCTTTGGTATGTGGATATGTGTGATGAAGATTTGTGCTGACTAGAATTGGTTACAATGGCAACCGAAAAATAATATAGCCTAAATTCCTTAAGGATTAATATCAGAAAGAAATGTGTTATAGAGGGTCTGCTCAGATTTGGTTACCAAATGGGAAACTTTCTTATTTTTTATTTTATGCTTGGAAAAAAACTAATTTTAACAATTCTAAATTAAGGATAAGTTATACAGGGTACTTAAAAAATACAAAAATTAAGGTTATAAAAACAAAATTTTTGGAATATCAAAAAACCTTCTGCAGAAAAAATAAAGTTCCTATTAAGGCCAAAAGAAAAGTCAAGTTAAAAAAAAATAACAATTGACGTTGACAAGTCGGTTACCATGGCAACCAATTAATAATATGTATATCAATAGTAAAAGATATAGTATGCTACTTAGTATTGTTTATGAAGCCTAATTTGATACTAAAAAATTGATTGCTATAGTAACCAAAAAAAGTAAAAAATCGACATAATTCGTCAATCGTACGACTAGAGACTTGATATTTGGTATTTAGGTAAAGATAAAAAAAATGTATCGATTGACGTTGACAAGTCGGTTACCATGGCAAAAAATTAATAATATGTATATCACTAATAAAAGATATAGTATGGTACTTAGGATTGTTTATGACGCCTAATTTGATACTAAAAGATTGGTTGCTCTGGTAACCAAAAAAAGTAAAAAATCGTCATAATTCGTCAATTGTACGACTTAGAGATTTGATATTTGGTATCTAGGTAAATATTAAAAAAAAATAACGATTGACGTTGACCGACTGGTTACCATGGCAACCAATTAGAAATTTATCGCGGCAAAATTAGACTAGCGATTGGTAACTCTAATTATAAGGGCTTTCTAATTATAGGCCACGGTACGGATAGGAGCGTGGCAATAATGTGTGACCAAAGGTCACACAAACGAGGCCCGAAGGGCCTCGCGCGTGCCGCAGGCACGAGTGGCCACGCCACTTGTTAGAAAGCCCACAATTATATATGGGCTTTCTATAGGGCGACACCAATCGGGACAAAAACTTCGTAACGGTACGTCGGATCGCTCTGAAACTTATACCAATCGATTTGTAATCGAAAAAAAAAATTTTGATTTTTTGTCTGTATGTGTGTGTGTGTGTGTGTGTGTATGTGATGGGATCGACTACAGGTCGCAATTTTGAAGATAGCGACTTCATACTGGCATAGAGGTAGAGGTCCACGAACCCTCGGAACCTATTGATTTTGGTTACGATCGGTTAATATACAGGGTGTGAAAATAGGACAAGTTACCGTTTTTTGGCATTTTTGCCCGTGTAACAAGAACCAACATTTCTTTTTTTTTATGTCAAATGAAAGTATTCGGGAAGGCACGTATTTTTGTTTCTTTGCTCTTTTGCTCTAATTGTTATACAGGGTGTGAAAACAGGACAAGTTACCGTTTTTTGGCATTTACAGGTCGCAATTTTGAAGATAGCGTCTCGAAATTTGGCATAAAGGTAGAGGTCCACAAACCCTCGAAGCGTAATGATTTTGGTTACGATCGGTTTATATACAGGGTGTGAAAACAGGACAAGTTACAGTTTTTTGCCATTTTTGTCCGTGTAAACAAGGATAATATTCTTTTTTTATGTCGAATGAAAGTATCGGTAAGACACGTATTTTTGTTCTCTTGCTCTTTTGCTCTAATTGTTATACAGGGTGTGAAAACAGGACAAGTTACCGTTTTTGGCATTTACAGGTCGCAATTTTGAAGATAGCGACTTGAAATTTGGCAAAGAGGTAGAGGTCCACAAACCCTCGAAGCCTATTGATTTTGGCTACGATCAGTTGATATACAGGGTGTGAAAATAGGAAAAGTTACCGTTTTTTGGCATTTACAGGTCGCAATTTTGAAGATAGCGACTTGAAATTTGGCATAGAGTTAGAGGTCCACAAACCCTCGAAGCCTATTGATTTTGGTTATGATCTGTTAATATACAGGGTGTGAAAATAGGACAAGTTACCGTTTTTTGGCATTTACAGGTCGCAATTTTGAAGATAGCGACTTGAAATTTGGCATAGAGTTAGAGGGCCACAAACCCTCGAAGCCTATTGATTTTGGTTATGATCTGTTAATATACAGGGTGTGAAAACAGGACAAGTTACTGTTTTTTTGCCATTTTGTCCGTGTAAACAAGGACCAACTTTTCTTTTTTTCGATGTCAATTTATAAGTAGAGGTGAAAGTATGTTAGCATTTTTTGTTGACAACATGGTTACCATAGCAACCAATTAATGATATGTATATCACTGATAAAGGATATAGTATGGTACTTAGGGTTGTTTATGAAGCTTAATTTGATACTAAAGAATTGGTTGCTATGGTAACCAAAAAAAGAAAAAATCGTCATAATTCGTCATAATTCGTCGTTGACAAGTCGGTTACCATGGCAACCAATTAGAAATTTATCACGGTAAAATTAGACTAGCGATTGGTAACTGTAATTATAAGGGCTTTCTAATTATAGGCCACGGTACGGATAGGAGCGTGGCAATAATGTGTGACCGAAGGTCACACAAACGAGGCCCGAAGGGCCTCGCGCGTGCCGCAGGCACGAGTGGCCACGCCACTTGTTAGAAAGCCCTTATCTATAATATAGGGCTTTCTATAGGGCTTTATAACGGACTTTTTGTCTGTATGTGTGTATGTGATGGGATCGACTACAGGTCGCAATTTTGAAGATAGCGACTTGAAATTTGGCATAGAGGTAGAGGTTCACGAACCCTCGGAACCTATTGATTTTGGTTACGATCGGTTAATATACAGGGTGTGAAAACAGGACAAGTTACCGTTTTTTGGCATTTTTGACCGTGCAAACAAGGACCAACTTTTCTCTTTTTTTATGTCAAATGAAAGTATTCGGTATGACACGTATTTTCTCTATTTGCTTTTTGCTCGAATTGTTATACAGGGTGTGAAAACAGGACAAGTTGCCGTTTTTTGGCATTTACAGGTCGCAATTTTGAAGATAGCAACTTGAGATTTGGCATAGAGATAGAGCTCCACAAACCCTCGGAACATATTGATTTTCGTTACGATCGGTTAATATACAGGGTGTGAAAACGGGACAAGTTGCCATTTTTTAGCATTTTTGTCCGTATAAATAAGAATATAATTCTTTTTTTTTATGTCAAATGAAAGTATTCGGTAAGACACGTATTTTTGTCCCTTTGCTCTTTTGCTCTAATTGTTATACAGGGTGTGAAAACAGGACAAGTTACCGTTTTTTGGCATTTACAAGTCGCAATTTTGAAGATATCGACCTGAAATTTGGCATAGAGGTAGAGGTCAACAAACCCTCGAAGCCTAATGATTTTGGTTACGATCGGTTAATATACAGGGTGTGAAAACAAGATAAGTTACGGTTTTTTGGCATTTACAGGTTGCAATTTTGAAGATAGCGACTTGAAATTTGGCATAGTGTTAGAGGTCCACAAACCCTCGACGCCTATTGAGTTTGGTTATGATCGGTTAATATACAGGGTGTGAAAACAGGAAAAGTTACTGTTTTTTTGGCATTTATAGGTCGCAATTTTGAAGATTGCGACTTAAAATTTGGCATAAAGGTAGAGGTTCACAAACCCTCGAATCCTATTGATTTTGGTCACGATCGGTTAATATACAGGGTGTGAAAACAGGAAAAGTTACCGTTTTTTTGGCATTTACAGGTCGCAATTTTGAAGATAGCGACTTGACATTTGGCATAGAGGTAGAGGTTCACAAACCCTCGAAGCCTATTAATATTGGTTCCGATCGGTTAATATACAGGGCGTGAAAACAGGACAAGTTACGGTTTATTGGCATTTACAGGTCGCAATTTTGAAGATAGCGACTTGAAATTTGGCATAGAGGTAGAGGTCCAAGAACCATCGAAGTCTATTGATTTTGGTTACGATGTGTTAATATACAGGGTGTGAAAACAGGACAAGTTAACGTTTTTTGGCATTTTGTACGTGTAAACAAGGACCAACTTTTCTTTTATCGATGTCAATTTATAAGTAGAGGTGAAAGTATGTTAGCATTTTTTGTTGACAACATGGTTACCATAGCAACCAATTAATGATATGTATATCACTAATAAAAGATATAGTATGGTACTTAGCATTGCTTATGAAGCCTAATTTGATACTAAAAAATTGGTCGCTATGGTAACCAAAAAAAGTAAAAAATCGTCATAATTCGTCAATCGTACCACTTAGAGATTTGATATTTGGTATTTAGGTAAAGATTTAAAAAAAATAACGATTGACATTGACAAGTCGGTGACCATGGCAAACAATTAGTAATATGTACATCACTAATAAAACATATAGTAAGGTACTTAGGATTGTTTATGAAGCCTAATTTGATACTAAAAAATTGGTTGCTATGGTAACCAAAAAAAGTAAAAAATTGTCATAATTCGTCAATCGTACGACTTAGAGATTTGATGTTTGGTATTTAGGTAAAGATTAAAAAAAATTAACGATTGACGTTGACAAGTCGTTTACTATGGCAACCAATTAATAATATGTATATCACTAATAAAACATATAGTATGGTACTTAGGATTGTTTATGAAGCCTAATTTGATACTAAATAACTGGTTGCTATGGTAACCAAAAAAAGGAAAATTCGTCATAATTCGTCAATCGTACGACTTAGAGATTTGATATTTAGATAAAGATTTTAAAAATTAACAATTGACGTTGACAAGTCGGTTACCATGGCAACCAATTAGAAATTTATCACGGTAAAATTAGACTAGCGATTGGTAAGTTTAATTATAAGGGCTTTCTAATTATAGGTCACGGCACGTATAGGAGCGTGGCAATAATGTGTGATCGAAGGTCACATAAACGAGGCCCGAAGGGCCTCGCGCGTGCCGCAGGCACGAGTGGCCACGCCACTTGTTTACTATGGAACTGCAGTTCGCCGAGGATGTACTTGTTGCACTCATTGCACTTGCTTGATGTGTACTTTGGATAATTTGCGCATGAGCTAGCAAGGCAAATAGTATATTTCACATATTAAAATCAATAAAATCATAAATATCGTATGTACGTTTTGAAATCCAAGTCAGTGTGAAACGCCCTCATCATAAATTAGTATTTATGTTAACAATATAATTTAGGAAATTTATTTGTCGTGTAACTTTAATGATATTCCAAAAATGAATAGATGTTTGTGGTGGATAGAAATAATTGAAAAACAACATATGATTACAAGACAATATGAACCTTAGTTTTCAAACAGGATGTAACTGCAGATATTCATTTATATATTTCTGGGGTAAGAGGTAAATAAAACATGATATTATCACACTAATTTTATTGCCCCTTAAGTAAAATAGTGTATTTTTCTCTTATATAGGTATTCTTCTTTAGACTACATTTGTTTGTTGTACATTTATGTACAAATCCATAATTAATTTACATAATTGTATTCTATGATTGGCATCTTCACTACAAGTTCACACCGACAAATTGTCCCAGTTTGGAATAACAATAGACAAAGTAAGTATAGGCATTTGAGTAAAGTACAAAGCAAACAGTAAACACCAAAATGAACGACTGTAAACGGCAACAAACAACAAAAACTTCGAAATAACAATAAACAAAGTAAGTATAGCGATTTGAGTAAAGTACAAAGCAAACAGTAAACACCAAAATGGACGACTCCCAATGACTTTAATACTGTAAACGGCATATATTTATTAAATATATGGTAAACGGCAACAAACAACAAAACGGCAAACGAGCTGACAATTCGGCGCTCTATACGACCACGCACACGTGGAGGCGATCGATAATCGAAGGGACAACGCTTATTGGTTGAAATAATTGACTTGCGCTCAACGCTGAAAGTATACATCGATCATTCTATCTCCTTTTGATTTCGGACAAATTTTGGCTCGACTCACGATATAGTAGTATTAAATATATGGCGAAAATATAGCGCCGCAAAAATTTTCTAGGGGACCACGCCCAAATTGTATGCAATTTCGCGCATTCTATTACCATCCTAGGAAATGGGGTGGGTCCGCACACCGGTCAACATTGGCAACTGCAGTCTGTAGCGTACTCTCTCTTTTTACGTCATATAGTCTTTAATTCGAAATATTTGATTTAAAAAGAATATTAATGAGTTCTCATGTTTTTCTTTGAACATTTTACGGGACACGGCGAAGGCTGGACAGCCTATCCAAAAAGACAACAATCCTGCAAAATTTTAGTTTAGTACATTTATCCTAGAATTTAAACCTATTTTGTTGGCAGTTTATGGGTTAAAAAAGCGAGTCGACAAAATTTAGGGCCAAAGGCAGACTCATTTGTTTATTTTTAATCTTCTCGGAAAACATGCTAAGTAATATTTACATAATAAATACGGAGATAAATGCCTCGGTAATACAATCGGTAATATATGAGTCGGTAGGTAGTAATCTAATACCTTTTAGTAAGTCAGTACCTTGTAATTCATCATGCTAGTCTTTTTTGTGTTTTTTTTGCATTTTTCTTTCTTTTGTAGTATTTTGTTGTAATTCATTCGGTGTTTCTAACAATAAGATTTGTAGTAATGAAGCACTTTGTATATTATGCAAAGTTTAACGCAAAAGAAATCATGAAGAGCGCAACAGAGCGCTTTCGGCCGTAGCTATCATCAGTGTTACCTGAAAGTAAGTAAAAGACCCCTTGTCAGTGGTGAGTCAAAGAATGTTGTTGAATTGAGACATTGGTCATTTTTGGTAAAAAATTTTTATGAGGTGAATACTGTTGCGCTCAGTTATAAATTTATTGGGATTAAAACAATTTTTTATTACAAAAGGGGGGGATTAACTAAAGTAAGTAATTAAGAATGAAGGTTTTTGTGTAATTTTTACACGTGAAAAAGAAAATGGTGGACCTCTTTTACTTACTTGTTAGTAGACAAATGACATATCCATGGATCAAACAAAACAAAAATCGACAATGGTCACAATTAAATATCACACATTGTACGTCACATTATGAGAAATGATTCACATAATTTAGATTAAAATAAAAATTAAAATATATCAAATTAAAAACAAAAGCATGGTACAAAGACCCGTGCTTTTGGATGACACATTGAATGTGTCGACTGTCACTATTGACAGTCTTGACAAGCAGACTGATGACGCTTGTATGCCGAAAAATGGCGGTAATTTTAAATTTTAAGTTTTAAAAAGACAAGTATTAAGTTGAAAGATAAAATAAGATAAAGTTACTGCAGTGGTCTGAAATTAACCTAAAATACAAAAGGAGTTGCTACTATGCCAGATGAGACAAAACAAATGCCATAATACACATTGAATGGCTAATTTGCAATTGAATACTTAAAAATTCGGTTGACTGTTTGTGATGGATTGAAAGTTGGTTTGGAAGAAAATGCTTGATCAAGTGAAAATAGAGGACTAACTTAGAGATGAGGTTAGCCTGGGCTAGCTCAACTCGACGGATATAACAGAAAAGAAAGGAGATGACAAAAACCTAAGTTAACTCAACACCTAGAGGACTAGCTTAAGAAGGGATGAATTTAGCCTAAGCTAAATCAACTTGAAAGATAGAGAAAGAGGAAGACAGATGAGAGAAAAAAGTAAAATAAAATTAAATTAAATTACATTGCCGTAGTAGAAAACAGGAGAAATTATTTGAAAGAGAAAACGCGTGATCAAGCGGCCCCTCCAACCTCCAAGTGTATGGGCAAAAGTTAATTCAGTCGAGAAGCCTTCTGTGTAATGGAATGTAAGATCTATTGAGATTGACCTGAGTGTTGAGGCAGTGGTTGTTTGTGCGCAGCCCGCTGTGGATCTCGATGTCCTCCATGAAATCCAGCCTATTGGAGTTTTTTGATGAAATATTATGCAACATTTTTGAATCGGAATGAGGACTGAAGTTGTGGTTATGATTGCGCAAATGTTCTCCGAAAGCAGAATTGTTTCTATTCAAATGTTCGTTGATACGGACGTTCAATGGTCTACATGTCCTAGCTATGTAGGTGCACTCGCAAGAGTTGCACGACAACTTATAAATACCACTTTTTGAGAGGATATCTATTTTATCTTTAGTGTCATTTAAAAAGGTTTGTAATTGATTTCTGTTTTTAAAGGAGAGTTGAGAATTACTGACAAATTGGTGAATTGTTTTGGAAATCTTGCAGTTCATTTCTAAGTCAAAAAAAAGGGATGGAGAAGCATTTTTTCTGTGAATTGTCAATTAGGCTGTGAGAAAGTTCCTTTCTTAGTTTTTTGAGTTTTGTCTTGTTGATTTAAGCGTCAACAAAACTAGTATCATAACATCTTGTATAACACAAAGAAAAATTTATCAAAATTTAACACTCGTTCTTCTAATTTCTATTTTAAAACTTTGAAAAAACTCAAATTAAAAATTAAAAATGAAGATCTCCTTGTTTTTAAGGCAGCTAAAGGCAATTGCTTAGTTATTCTCAAAAAGACAGACTACACTTCTAAAGTTGAGCCACACCAGTTTATTTCCTAGCTCAATTTACATATAACTTGATTAAGGATATCACTAAGTTTACTCCTACATATTCGGTAAGTAATTCCATTTCTTTAATCAATAAACTAAAAAATTTACAACTTCCGCACATTTTGGTTTCTTTCGATGTGTCTAACCTATTTACTACAGTACCAAAAACCGAGGCAGTACAACTTGTCGGTGATCTTCTTACTTCATGTAATGTTAATGATCAACAGCAAATTAATTTATTGTCACTTCTAAACCCTTGTTTGTCTCAGGACTTTTTTCAATTCAATAACAAATATTATAAACAACCTGATGTCTTGGCAATGGGCAGCTGTCTTTCTCCTTTTTTAGCAGATGTTTTCATGAACAATTTGGAAAACAGTCATATAGTCACTCCCATAAATCGAGAGATCCTACATTGGTTCCGTTATGTGAATGATTGTCTTTGCTTCCTTGATTGCGATGCTCAGGGCGCCAACGCTCTTCTAGACACACTTAATATCATCCATCCGAACATTAATTTTACAATCGAACTTGAAAATAATAATAAATTTAATTTTTTGAGTATCACTGTTCATAGAGCGATGGATAGTCTTGAGTTTTCGATCTATAGGAAACCTACTCAAACAGACCACACTATATCTTACTTTCCTCACCACCCGTGGCAACACAAGATGGCAGCTTTCCATTGCTATGTCAGTACGTTACTTAATATACCTTTGTCTTCTGTCGAATACAACAAAGAAGTAAATATAATTAGACAAGTTGCGTTCAATAACCATTTTGATCCTAGTCTTGTTGACACTTTAATCAACAAGAAAAAACTCAAAAAACTAAGAAAAGAACTTTCTCATAGCCTAATTGACAATTCACAGAAAAAATACTTCTCCATCCCTTTTTTTGACTTAGAAACAAACCGTAAGATTTCCAAAACAATTCACCAATTTGTCAGTAATTCTCAACTCTCCTGTAAAAACAGAAATCAGTTACAAACCTTTTTAAATAACACTAAAGATAAAATAGATATCCTCTCAAAAAGTGGTATTTACAAGTTGTCGTGCAACTCTTGCGAGTGCACCTACATAGGTAGGCCATGTAGACCATTGAAAGTCCGTATCAACGAACATTTGAACAGAAACAATTCTGCTTTCGGAGAACATTTGCGCAATCATAACCGCAACTTCAGTCCTCATTCCGACTCAATAATTTTGCATAAGATTTCATCAAAAAACTTCAATAGGCTGGATTTCATGGAGGACATCGAGATCCACAGCGAGCTGCGTACAAACAACCACTGCTTCAACACTCAGGTCAATCTCAACAGATCTTACATTTCATTACACAGAAGGCTTCTCGACTGAATTAACTTTTGCCCATACACTTGGAAGTTGGGGGGGCCGCTTGATCAAGCGTTTTCTATTTCACATTATTTCTCCTGTTTTCTAATACAGCGATGTAATTTAATTTAATTTTATTTTACTTTTATCTCTCATCTGTCTTCCTCTTTCTCTATCTTTCAAGTTGATTTAGCTTAGGCTAAATTCATCCCTTCTTAAGCTAGTCCTCTAGGAGTTGAGTTAACTTAGGTTATTGTCACCTCCTTTGTTTTCTGTTATATCCGTCGAGTTGAGCTAGCCCAGGTTAACCTCATCTCTAAGTTAGTTCTCTATTTTCACTTGATCAAGCATTTTCTTCCAAACCAACTTTCAAGCCATCACAAACAGTCAACCGAATTTTCAAGTATTCAATTGCAAATAATAATTAGCCATTCAATGTGTATTATGGCATTTGTTTTGTCTCATCTGGCATAGTAGCAACTCCTTTTGCATTTTAGGTTAATTTCAAATCACTGCAGTAACTTTATCTTATTTTATCTTTCAACTTAATACTTGTCTTTTTAAAACTTAAAATTTAAAATTAACGCCGTTTTTCGGCATACAAGCGTCATCAGTCTGCTTGTCAAGACTGTCAATAGTGACAGTCGACACATTCAATGTGTCATCCAAAAGCACGGGTCTTTGTACCATGCTTTTGTTGTTAATTTGATATATGAATCATTTCTCATAATGTGACGCACAATGTGTGATATTTAATTGTGACCATTGTCAATTTTTGTTGTGTTTGATCCATGGATATGTCCTTTGTCTACTGACAAGTAAGTAAAAGAGGTCCACCATTTTCTTTTTCACGTATAAAAATGACACAAAAACCTTCATTCTTAATTAATTACTTTCGTTAATCCCCTCTTTTGTAATAAAAAAATTGTTTTAATCCCAATAAATTTATAACTGAGCGCAACAGTATTCATCTCATAAAAATTTTGTACCAAAAATAACCAATGTCTCAATTCAACAACATTCTTTGACTCACCACTTACAAGGGGTTCTTTTACTTACTTTCAGGTAACACTGATGATGGCTACGGCCTCAAGCGCTCTGTTATGCTCTTCATGCATGATATACAAAGTGTTTCATTACTATGTTTCGTACATGCACACAGCCTTTACCCTTCATTTAATAAGATTTGCGCCAGTGGCATATAATATAAAAGACGAATTTAAAAATAAACCGAATAAATAAAAAATTTTAGTATTACTGTTATTCTGAAGACTGTTTAAAAGTAGGCGACAGTTCCCGTCGACGTGGCAGAGTAGAGCCAATCTCGACAGGAGCCGCCACTGACCTAGCTATCATGCATGGGACGAATGTTATGAATTGTATTTATGGTCTTCGTATAACTATTCCAGGTAGTACATACGGTAACCGCAGTTAATTCAGCCTGAAACCCTGTAAAACTTGAGTATGTGGGTCTGAGGACTCTAATCAAATGGCATCGACACAGACAATTAAAGCAATCTGAAGAAAAATTCCAAATAATTTTAATTATTCGGAAGCAAAAGTAAAATTCGATGTATTTTTATTCTAATCTTTTTAGTCTCCGATTTCTCTGCCTCCATAATACATTTTTATTTTTTAAGCTTAAAAATTTTTCTATACGTAAGTGAAAACTGCAACTCTATCTTATTTTTCTAAACTACGCATTCCAGATTGTTAAAAAATTTAATTTACTCAAGGGACCTGACATTGACATTTTAAGTGAACTCATAATTACGTATAGAGGTCAGACCATTTTCCACTGAACTTCATTTCAGCACTGCATTAAATCCCAAATTGATCGATTTACTGCATCGAAGCTGCTGAGCTGCTAACAACAGAAATTAAAACAAAAAGTAAAGCTAAAAGCATATTACCTTTTAATTAAGCTGCATTAGAAAGGATTAACTTGCTGATGAAATTGGTTGTATATTTTTTTTTAGAAAATGGCGTATTTCAATGGCAGACTAATTAAGTTTGCAATTAAAATATAACGATGCACACGTAACAGTATTTTGAAGCGATTTCTTTTCGAACGTTTCGGAAAGTAATTCACTTCAGAATAAATACATTACTTACAACTTTGATATTATACGTAAAGCACCACATTTGGTCTCGTTTTGAATAAAATGGTTTTGAATTATCGAAATTAAAGAAATTGTTGTTACTTCCTTCATTTAAAATTTAACTGACGTTTAATAATAATTCTACTTCCCCAGACCAAGTTGAAACATTGTTTCTTCTAGTTTTCGCGACTCTTCATTTTTAACTATTTCTTCAATACTCGCTATATACTTTGGCAAATTACTCCATAGGTAGTTTCTAGTTCAGTTTGGGTTCTTACTAGAAATGCTCTTGCTGGATGGTAAGTCTCCTCAGCACCCTTGGTAGGTCCTCGGCACCATTGAAGAGTTATTCTGTTGAATGGTGTCAGAGCATTCAGACATTTTTGATAACTCATCATAAGTTTGGACTGTTCTTCGACCCTCTGTAGAGTTTGGCAACAGTTATGATAGGTATTAATTTTCTCATGCGATTTTTTCTTTTTCCTCTTAATCCTGGATGGACAGAAAGATTTACGATAGTTGCAAATGGTTCTGACTGACCTCATTAATCAGTGAAGTGTACATTATGGATTGGGGTGGGCAAACGGGACGATTACCAACCCCCTCCAAAAAACAGGTATGCATTAATAAATGATGTAATAATTTGAAACAAAAAATCTTAACTTGATCATCAACTAGTTATTTTAAATAAGTGGTTTGAGGTTAGTGTCAGTTATATTTGAGTTATTGTTAACCTTTTCATGTTTTTGATTTTCATTTTTTTACTATCGTTCTCTTTAATTCTTTGATTGTCGAATAGGTAGACTATTCAGCATAAGAAAAAGCATTTCCAGGTTATATATTATTAGATATAAAATATATAAAATTTGCCAACCAGCCATCTTGCAAAGGTTTATTATTACCCTCTTCTATAATGGATGATTCCCTATTTTAGTATGTGCACGTAGCGTCAACCTTCACGTTGCAAACGGCATAATTGACTCAAATTCTATTGCATAAACTTCGAGCTTTTCTACTTTATCGTCTCTCTAGAGCTATAGAAACGTGCTCGCTGAAAATGTTTCGATTACGAAACTGCAGAAGTTATTTTTCTTAATGCTATGAAAATCGGAGTTGGGAGTAATATATTATCAAGCTATTACGTTTTGAAAAAACAGCTCTTAAAAAAATTGTTTGTAGAAAAATCAAGAACTATTTCCAGGAAATCGCTAATTTGCTGACTTAAAAGTTATAGTTAGTTAGTTGTGAATGCAGATTTGATTGTTTTGTTTAAATTTTCCCTTTTCTTCCAGCGAGCATATTTTTTTTTAGTATAATAGATGGGGTATTTGCATCATCAGTGATGTAAAATTACCGTAATTTATATTTTTGGTTATATACGCTGGTAATTTACGAGTGTTAATTACCAAAATTAATTACCTTGGTAATAAATTTGTGTCGTAAATTACTGTGGTAAATAACCGTAATATATTTTTGGTAAATAACAATAAATTACCGTAATTTACCGTAAACTGCAAGTAAACTAATAGCGATTTCCATTCGTAAATTAATGTAAATTGTGTATATTACTGTCTTTTGGAAACCTATAACTAGTTTACAAATAAAAATTGCTATTTTTTCAAAGAAGCATGTACATGTATAAAAATATCTTGTCATAATCATGTAATTACCACTTGGGAATGAAATTACGGTGTGTGTAAGTATCGGTGCAGGACAAAGAGTTGTTTCATTTGTTTGTGAATTAAATAGTATATTATTTTATATGGAGGAAAAGTGATACTTTTCATGGCGCGCTCGTGTTTAACAGCCGAACGGAGTGAGGCTGGTAATAGAGAGCAAGCCATGAAAAGTAACTTTTCCTCCAAATAAAATATGCTGTTTTTTCTTCAAATGTCGACAAATTAATGCAAAAACATCTCTTTTTAATAGTAATAATATCTAATTATTATTAAAGATAAATGGGTTCGCAAGGCGGCTTAGACCACGGTCGTAGGTGGCCTTGCTTAGACCGGTGTCGGTGAATTTGTAACATAAAGCTGTCAGTCGACAGTGTCGACACTGTCAACAATAATTATTTTTTTAAGATTGCATCTCCGATTGCGTTTTAATTCCGTATTGATAAGCAGTTATTGAGTAAGTTCGATTAAATAATAACCAATTTGTTCCTAAATTAGTGATTTTTAGAAATGCAGTCACAAATTGAGTGATAAATACAAATTGTAGTTTAATAAATCTTGAGTTGTTGACGCTTATTTTGTTGTCTGTTTGTATTGTATCTATGTTGCTATGACAACACTTTTACCTCCGCCGGCGGAAAAGTGAAAAGTAAAGCTCCGGCGGAGGAAAAACGAAACTTCACGGCCGCCTACACAGTCGAGTAATGACGGATTTACTGACGTTTGAAGAAAAACATTGTTTTTTCCTTAAATATTATTTAATTTTAACATGAAAGCAACACAGAAGAACAAAATGAATTGCAATGAATGACAGCCGACAGTAAATCCCCGGTTCGGCTAATAACCGGCAGCCGGCAGTAAATCCCCGAACGCATACTGTTCATATTGCTGACAAACATGGTACAGGGTGATCCCCTATAATGTCGCCCGCTTTTAACTTTTTTATTTTTAGTGTCTCAAAAAAATTAAAAGTATGTTTATGTAGGTATTGAAAAATACTTTTTTTCTGCGTATAAAAAATATAGGAAAAATGATCATTATACAGGGAAAAACAAAAAGTAAATTTTTTCAATGGATCACCCTATATATGAATATGCTCGTACTCACCTTTCAATGCACTTTTATTTTCCGATGTCTAACTTACCTTACTCAAAACTTAACCAAACCTGTAACACATAGTGATAAGCATGATTAACCGACTCATAACAATGCCAACCTTGTGTAGCCCTATCACAGACTTGCAAGGGCGCACAGAGGCACTGATTATTATTACACGATATTCCTTTAACTGTCAACCAACGCGCATCAAAACACTACCGGAGAACTCTTCATGAAAAAGATTAAAAATATTTATCTTATAGACAACGCATTCTACTCTCTCGAGAAGTACCTTAATAATGATTTTCATGATCTTGGTGATTAAATTAATTTATTGTTTTAACTGTCTCATGCCTTAAATTGTTTTTGCTGTAGTTTTCTATTTTTAATTTGAAAATATCCAATTAATAACTAATAACTCTTATACTGTATAGTACTATCTTAAGTTGACGTGTAGAGACATCATCATGTCTTTTTAACCAATAAATCTATTTCTCTATATATCTAAACCAGTATCGGATATAAATAAAAAGCTTAAAGCCGGGTGTGGGAGATTTTAATCAAACTAAAATTTCCTTGGGTCGCGGTCGTAAGACCAAACAAAGCTGACATAATCCTTAGTAAGATTAAGATTATTTTAGACAGAAATGCAAATGAACGGAAAATTTAATATTCTAAATAATAAAATAGCCTTATGGTAGAGTAGTTGGAAACGCTATTAATATTACTATAAAATCGCAAAATCTATCTTTAATAGAATTGCCAACATAAAGGGACCAAAACTAAAATACAATTTACCAATCTTTGGAATGTATTTAAATTTTAGTGCCGATTATTTCGATGCGTTTGTCGATTAGAGACAAGGAAAAGAAGAACCCCTAGATGCAGTCACGACTAGCTTCATTTATCTTCATAACTCTTTGTAATATTATGGTCATTTTGATTAAGATAATTTTGATAAACGCCTGATGTTTATTATATTTACCACAAAATCCATAAAAATAATTATTATGCTAATTTATTAATGTAAACATGTAGTGATATAATTCCAAAACAATAGCGCCAGATTATTTAACTAGAAAGGCCAGGCGTCTTTGCCGATTCAGCACGTAATGTATACAAATTGTGTAGTAAATTTTGTCTAAACTGTTGCCATAGCTTAAGTTTCATTTATGAATAAAAAATTTCCATAATTATATTTGTATATAAATAAGGATTTGGTCTTTTTATAAAAGCAGTATTAAATCACCAATGTTTGTACTCAATTCAATTCAAGACAATTACATCCTCTTGAACACGGAAAATTCATTTCTTTTTTAAACAGTTATAATATTGCATAGATCAATCTCAAGAATTGTAGGTAAGAACCAATTTAGTTAAGAACCAATTTCACTAATGGAATTTTTTGATGATGCATCTTTCTTTCATTGCAGTGCTTCTTTTTCTTCTTCCTGTTGTTCTTTATTTTGTAAATATTCTGTCGACGTAATTGTCTCGTAATTAGTTATTATTCTTCGCCTTTTGACTTTCTTTGTGCCTTTGATTCTTTCTTTAGAAGGTCCAATAGCATCTCGTTTTTTCCTTCTTGTGATTTGATATTTGATGCTGCTTGAGTCACCATCACAGGGCTGAACTAATGGCCATAGCCCAAAATCAATTTTGATTGTCATATTTTGCTGTTCTGTTGTCATATTGATGACATCGTGTTCTACATCTATGGTTTTGTAGTAGCCACAGGACGCAATTCTAATGGCGAATTAGTTAAAAATGTTGGCCATGTTGAAGTATTAGCAATATCTAGTCGAGCAATGTTAATATTTGATGCACTACCTAAACTAGTTATGCCGCTGTATCATGTTGTACAGCTGTATGTTCTGTAGAAAATTCATCCTGACTTCCCTCTAAAGTGGAAGAAGTTTGAATAGAATGGTGCATTGGTATTTGGATTTCTATGGTATCGTCACAAGATTCACAGTCTTTGGGTTTAAAAATACTCTGTTGTATTGCATTTTTATTAAAATCCTGCAGAATTGGCTTCTCCTGTGAAACTTTGGTAAGAGTTGATCCAAATTCGGATTTTGTAAGTTTTTATTTGTTTAAAATTGGTTTAAAAACATTCTGTTGTATGCATGTTTATTGGGGCCCTGTGGTCACAAACCCACTGAAATATCTTGGGCGGGCTTCTCCTGTGAAACTTTTGTAAGAGTTTATCCAAATTCGGATTGTGTGTGTTTTTATTTGTTTAGGAACAAAAATATTACAATATGAAGGCTTGGGTCCATTTGTTCCGGCAGAAGGGAGTAAGTAGCTGGACCCACATATATTTATTTGCACTTCTTTTAAATCGTAGTAAAGTAGGGTATATTGCCTATTTAGATATAAACATATAACATTGAAAAAAATGCCAGTTTCTATTATATAACCTTTACTGTCGGTAGCAATGCAAAGGATTTATGTACGCAATTACTACAAATAAAAAATAATATGATTATGAACATTTTATTGTGTTAAAAAATGTATTTGGAAAAAGAAGAAAATCTTCTATTTCTTCATCTTCTGAAGAAATAAGTCTTGAATCGCTGTCACTTTCTTGGAGCGAAAATTGATCACTTACATCAGGGGAATCGGTCAGCTTTAATTGTTTTGCTATTTTTTGTTTGTTTGCTTTGATGCGTTTTTAAATGATACGTCTTTCTTTCATTGCAAAGCTTCTGCTTTTTCTATTTTCTGTTTTTTGTAAATATTTTGTAATTGTCTCGTAGTTGGTTATTAGTCTTCGCCTTCTGACCTTCTTTTGTGGTTTTGATTCCTTCTTTAGAAGGTTCAGTAACATATCTTCAATTTGTTTTCGTTCTTGCTTTTTTGTGATATATGATGCTGCTGGATTCATCTGAGAGCGGTGAAGTACTGGCCACAGCTGGCAGAAAATCAACTTTGTTAATTGAAACGGTTGTTATATATTTGTGTTCTATAATCGTGATTTTTGTAGTAGCCACAGGACGCATTTCTGATGGCGAATTAAGTAAATATGTTGGCCTTTTTGATCGAGTAAAGTTAATATTTGATGCGGTTGCTAAATTTAATTATGTTACTGTATCATATTCTACACTTGTAGATTCTGTAGAAAATGTATCCTGACTTCCCTCTAAAGTTGAAGAAGTGTTGTTAACATTATTCAGAAGAGAACGTTTGGAATTGTATGATAACGTCGCAGGTCCTCACATATTCCATGTTTATTGTGATCCTGCAGAATCGGATCATACCTGTGGTCGCAAATTCACTTATAATACTTTGGGTAGGCTTCTCCTGTGAAACTTCTGTAAGAGTAGATCCAAATTCGGATTTTGAAATTTTTCTTTTAGGATTGTGACGTTGTTACTGTGACAATTCTTTGCCCCACTTAGTTTTTAGGCTCTTAAATACTGCAATATCTAATGGCTGCAATGCATTGTGATGGTAAATTCATAAATGTCACATGATTCTCATTAGCTAATTAGTATTGTAGATATGTATATAAGAAGGTATGATCTTTCTGGATCAAGCTGCTTTAAAACAGTTGGAAAACAGATTAGTTTCCATTCCAGGCTCAGTAGCATATTTTGCCGTTTGCGACACTTCTTCATTAAACCAATTTTCCATCACTTATTTAGCATTAAATACACAAAGCATGAGAAACATATTTTTATCAGCAGTGCAACAAAGAAGTATTGTTGTGTTTTCATGGCCTCACGTACTTGTTTTGTGTTGACTTTTAACCCGCTCTCACAACCTTAGCTTTTGATGGGACATGGGAAAATGACGTTTCGCCACAGCTGAAGATTTGCTCTAGATTTCCACTTAATTTTAAAAGATCCATAATTTCAGATTGTTTGTTAAAATAATCGTATATAACCTGGGGATTAACCTTTAGTTTTTTACTATGCCTTGAAAGAAAAACAAACCTGGTCACATCTGACGTACCCAATACTCTGTGATTTAAACATGACACGACTACGTCTAAAAGCAGTGGTCATTCTTAAACCACGTAGATAAATTGAGTACTTTATGTCTAGCTTAACCACATTTAATAGTTCGGCACCTCTCTTCACCCAAACCCATTCCTTTCCATAGTTGTGATACAGTCCGCAATCTTCCGTTCCCCATCTACTGATAGATATGATGTCACTCTCCTCCGCATTCGCCGCCATGGGAAGTATGCCCTTTACCACTTGTACGTGCAACATAATGTTTTAATGCCGATTTTTGAATGTGCTATCATTTGGCTTCTCCTTTGTTGACTTTAAATGATTTTTTTTACATCATCCAACGCTTTCTGCAGGCCTTCTTATGTGTATGCCGCACCCGTTCCTTTCACCGCCTTTCTAATGGACGTACGCACCATTATCTACAAAACACTAAATTCATATGTATCCTAGATCCAAATATTCCGAACGTGATATTTAGATTTGGAGCAACTAGACCATCCTTTTCACAAATCAACAGGTTTTTAAGCCCAAAAATAAATCAGATAAGGCCTAAATATACACAAAAACGGAAAGTAGTTCACATAATACTTACCATGTACTAATTATTGTTACTATTAACAATGCACGCATCACATCATGCTATCATTAACACGTAAATATGATGGCTCACATCTGTGTTAGGGATTTTGTTTAACGTTGTCAGAACTATCGCTCACGATCGCCAACTGACAAAAAATATAATTCAAACGGTTGGTGGGAAAGACATCGTAGCCCAGTTACCCCCGTTCTAATGAACCTGTTGCTAAAAGGTGTTAGTCCCTAGGGACCCTAACGTTATGGCAATAGTTCAGGAAGTCTTCCGCACTATAAGCATAATAGTTTGGAGGAACACAGATAGAACGATCCTATTACTAAAGCTTACAACTTGTGCGAAAATTGGACTTCAGATAATATTTACTGCAACAGCAGAGATGGTTGTTGTGACAAGAACCATTTCAAGATTAGTTCTTCAAAAATTTGTCGTCACATATCAACGTCAATTGTGCTGAAGAATCTCCAACAGTTTGAGGTGACTATCTATCGTCACATTTCTCTCCCGACAAAATTAATGCTGCTAAGGAGAACCACATATATATGAGTCTATTACCTCTAAATTCGAGACATTTTATCCAGCTTTCCGATGTATATAGCTTTCCTCCCATGAAAAAAAGGTGATGAACTATTATAACGGATTGGAGGAAGACACTTGCCTGTGGAACAGTGTTCAAGATACCTTTGAGACAAATACCAAATTCAGATTTAATGCGGATTCATCTACCTAGAATAATTTTGTCTCGATTGCTTGAGACCTCTGACAAAATTATAATGACCCTCAGTAACGTTTGGTTAAAATTTCTGCAGGCAAAACCTGAAAACAAAACCCCTTAAAGAAAAAAAGTAAAAATAATATACCTGGGAAAGAAGTCGAACTTAAAGAAGAAGCACAAACTGATCGAAATGGTTTGACAAACCTGAAACCTTTAAGCAAGGTAAAGTAGAAGTTCCTAGAATATCTCAGACTTCTAAAAGTGAGAAGCGAAGAGAGTCTAACCCAAAAACGAAGCTGACATGAAAGAGAAATGCCTGAATTGTGGAGCGATGAAAGTGAGTGTATCCAACTAAGAGTATGTTGGAAAGCCAGAGGGAAAACGTAGCATCCGTATTCATCAAGTAACCTCATCTTCTAATAGAAGCGCGAAGTTCCATATAATTGCAATTTACTTATATTTGACACAATTGCCGGCTGACAGTTTTGGTAACAAAAAATACAAGATCCTAAAGTAAAATGGCCCCCCCCCCTATGGAGCGAGATTGGAAAACAGTTAAGGGAGTAGCCATAAAAAAGATGCTGTCTTACTGTAAATGTTCATATACATACTTTAGAATCGATCAATATCCATGCGAAACATAAATAATCAAAAAACCTGAATTGAAATAAAAACTGGCTTTAATTTGTAATCAATTTCCCAATTTAATAGAAAATATCGCCGAATTCACAAAATTAATAAATGAAATACAAATATTAATAAAAACATAGAGTACAAAATAAATGCAATGGGAACAGGTGCAGTCGCAATCCCTAATATACAGCTAGAATTTTATTCTATGAAAATATATTTCAAAATCCTTGTCACAATGCCTAACTCGGTAACGACTGGGGAACGAAGTTGTTTATTATTAAGGAGGTTAAAACGTGTATGCAATCGAATATAACTCAGAATATGCAAAGGGAAGAGAATAATATATTTCTTCTCATTTTCATTCATATTGAAACCATTACAAGGCACAAGAGTATTTCGACATCATTTCTTTTATACCTAACGTTGGCGTTGTACAGTACGTGAGTACGTGATTTCTATGTAAAGAAAAAGACGTAATATTAAAATTCACATTTAAACTCAAACAGTGCTTTATTAGTAAAAAAAAATAAAATTTTGTTGAGAGTGCATACTGTACCATGAGGGCATAAAGTCAATCGCTTCTCCTCTAAGTTTTGAACCGTTTAGTATTTCGCGATTAAATTTGGAAGGTATTATATGATGAGACAATTCTCTATTTTTGAGCAAATAATGATAGCTTTACATGCCAAAATGACAGCTAGTGGCAATTCTGATTTTTTTTTAAATGTAGCACTACTTTTTGAAGGTCTTTTATGTTTAATTCAACTCTCGACTTTGAAAACATTCGATTCATACATTCTCAGACACCGACTAATAACAATGTTTTAAGCTGGTTTATTATTAGGTAAGTCCCTAATTAAAAAACTAATTAAAAAGAATATTATAATAGTTGAAAAAAGTATAACCCAACTTAACCTAACCTAATAGAAACTAATTAAACAAAATTAAGAATATTATTTATAACAATTGAGAAAAGCAGAAAAAAAACGTTACATTTTCTTCGTAAAAGATGTTGTCCGCCTTGGACCTCTTGACAAAAGAACATAAAGAATTCCGGCTAGGAAATTCTTCCCTAACATTGCGGAGAGTTGCAAGGTTTATTCCTGCACATAAATCGAAAATGCGTTGTTGAAGTTCATTCAGAGAATCCGGAACAATTTTATAAATCTGAGATTTGACGTAGCCACATATAAAGTAATTAAGGGGTATCAGGTCCGGTGAGCGAGCTGGCTTGACCAATCCGCCTGTCGGGATAAGTAACATGTAAGTAATTTCTAACATCTCTGAAATAATGGGGCGGGGCACTATGTTGTTAAAATGTAATGCGAAGATAAGTTTCAAATGGATTTTAAGCAAAAACACCTTCAATAAGTTGAGTGATGGTATGTTGAAGCATTCGAAAATTTGTGGGGCCGTTAAAATTTCCTTCTAAAAATATGGGATCCATAATATGGTCACCCAAAATGCCCGCCTAAAGATTTATTTTTTGAGGAAACTGAACTCCAATATCTGCAGTCTTGAGTGTCGACTGTTTCATTCAAACAAAGGTACTATCACACACGCACGGGTGAAAACCTCTTTTCACACTCGTGGGATTTTATGATAATAATCTACAGCTGGTGTTATCAAACTATCCCACGTGTAAAAAGTGCAATTTTTAGCTCTCGTTGCATAATATATTATTAATTGAAATGTCAATGTTTATACGGTGTCATAATTTCAAATCATCTATTGTTGGCCAAAAAACGTTGAATAAGTTTTTTCTGCCACTTGGCATCTTTCTTTTTTATGTTCAATTACCGTGTGCGTGTGCGAAACGTACGTTTTATTTCCGTGCGCAAAAGGTGCGTAAATCCATTTATTTAAATAATATAAAATTCAAACACCTTAACCTTGGACGGTGATTGAAACGATGTTATCTACATTTCATTTTTGGGTGTAAAAGAAGGTAAATCTATATTTATTTAAATAAGATAAAAATTCAATTTCCTATCGGTTGTAGTGCGATTCCAAAATACAACGAACTTAATAAAATATTCACTAACCATAATAGGCATCACATATTGGCAATGTTAGCTGTTAACATGAGCTGCCTACATAAAATACATGGATCATTCCGCAATAACGAGAATCTGTAATGAATTATATCAATCTATTATTCTCATCTGTATGCGTTCTGTAACATTTCAAAATTAATTTTACGGCAGTGTATTGGAATTTAAGTAAAGTCTATTAATAATTTTTGGATTTTACCGGAATCAGACAAAACAATGTGTATATACTGTCATGATGATAGATAAATCACCAGTTAAATATTAATAAACTACATTTATTCTGCGTATCAACTATAATGAAGTGGCATATTTCAGTTTGCATTAAATTATGGTAGCATCTGGTTCCATGTAAAAAGTGGAAAATATTTCCGGTTATTTGAAAGCGTCGAGTAAAAAGATATATTTTTAAAATATATCTAGGAGAGTCGAAACGTTGTTAATCAACTGATTTAAAGGACAGAAAGATTCCCAGGAGCGTCTACTTGGAGCAGATGTTTTAAAATGTAATTGATTTCTGATTAACTTTTGAGTTACTCGCCTTTTGGTATGTCAATTCACAAAAATTTAAATTTTCGGATGTGTTTAGTATGTGAGATATGCGAATTACTGCTCGGCTGTTTCCTGACAAAGATTTTGTGTAAGTCAATGGAGGATTTTTGGGGAACAATGGACATGCTTCCCGGTTCGGAGACCCCGTTGGTTTTGTATCGTATACGAAAGAGTGATAAATAGCCTTTAATTCTCCTGGTGAGATAGCTCCAGCCGCACCAATGTAGCTACACTATATCCAGTGTGACTAACTTATAAATGCCAGAGCTTGTTAGGTTAAGCGTTGTTTTTCTGGCTCTTATGTCTTTCGCTATTCACACGTAGGCCGAGTAGATAAAGTAGAGCAGCCAGAAGAGTCTTTAGTTCTCGAAATCAAACTAGTAGTAGACGCGCATTACTCGTCCAAAGTTTAACTACGACTAGTATGAAGGACCAGAGAGGCACATAAGTGAATGAGGGGAATCCAACCCAGACTCAAGTTGCTTGCCACTAACCTTTTTCGCGAGGAATTGCTGCAGGATGCGCACTGCAGTCACCGAACGCTAACAAGAGACTAGAACGTCCACTCTCAGTACTCACGTCTAGAAACTATAATATACTTTACCTCCTTGGCATTCACAAGGTCAGAGTGATCCCGCAAATAAATATTTTTTTGGTTACGTTCGATTTGTTTATTTAGAATCGAGTGTTTGGTTCAAAGTTCAAAAGTATATTTCGAAATCATACTTTTTATCTATTGATACTTAAATAGTGATTTGAGATTAGATATGGAATATATTCGCGGAAACACATGCAAGCTGCTGTATATCCACTATAATACGGCTCTTAACCCAATATTTCACTTTTCGCATAGCCCTCCGCTCGCTTCGCTCTCTACGGGGGCTCAAAAAAAGGAAACTAACCAGGTGCTAACCCGAAGTAACCCAAGGCAGACCCAAAATCAGGAAAAAAATAATTAAAAAATGCAGTACGACAATCCAATCTTACTTACATCTTTTCCAAATTGACGCGAGTCACTCTCAGTTGGCAGTTTTGATGTAGCGCTTTTAAAGGCGAGACGGCAGATTTCCACGTAACGATTAGATACGAGGGTGATACGCGGCACGAGGCCTGAGCGGTTAATCACAATTTCACCAGGATGCGCTACGGGGCAACGAGGGAAATGCTGGGGGCGGGGCTTAGTGAACCTTCTAGTCTATTGTTAATGTTCGGTGCTGCAGTTGAAGGTCTCGTAATAGTGTAGACTGATTGATACTCGGCCGCTTGACAAGGCCTTTTCAATGTTCAAAATCCTTCTAAGTTATGAAGTTCAAAAATCTCAGAAAAATCCTATAGATTCGGTAGAAGGCTGATTCGGTACCATCAGTTGAGAGTGCTAGTCCTACAATGCTTTTTCTTCGCTTCGAGGGTTCTTTAGCTCACCCGGAAGCTTCTCTAGAGATTGTCAAAAAGTCTCTAGTGGCCAAACACCTTTGAAAATCACATAATTTCCTCAAAAATGTGGGGCTTCTTCTTATCGTTTCGGAATCTGCACTGCAACTAAGCAACATTAAAAACTTCCGAGCAAACCCGCCTAATAAATCACCAAAAATATATGAAAATTATATTTATCAGATGAATTTCGGATGCATAAGGAAACTAAGGCAGTATTTGTAAAATAACGCAAATAATGTAGCACCCAACAAGAACAACATCGGAATTTGAAACAGCGTAGCGCGTTTGAGAAAACCGACAAAGAGTCCAATGATCAAAGCTCATAGTAATCTTGAGATAATAACATCGACCTGGCTGGTCGATGGTTTCAGTAAGCATTGCACCTTGAAGAAAATGGAGAATGAACGATATTATTTCGGCTGTAATATAGGGGATCAGAACAAAAAGTGAATCCTACACGAAATAGACTAAATCGTAAAAAACGATCTATGCCCTCTGCTACCAGACCCAACGATCTGGAGAAAACCGACAATTCATGTAAATTACTGTTTGTTTGCCTAGTATCTCCTGCGGGACAAGAAACAGGCATATCTGAAAAAAGCCTGGTGTCACCTAACGAACTATACCATCTGCCACGCGATCTGTACCCTATGAAGATGAATGTCCTGTTCCAGAAACATACATTTACGAATCAGATGATGAAGGTACTGTGATTTGTCGAGAAGAAGATGTTATGCCATCAACATCAAGACATCCTGATTTCACACCGTCAACCACATAAAATCACCCAAGCAGAATTAAACGATCTAGGTGGAGGTATTGAACTTCCAAAAATTAATGCAATTAAACCATTTTTTGACATGGAGTTTAACAAGTTTAATGGCGATTTTGAATGCACCGTACAATCCTGAGGAATGGAGGTTAGTTCAATATTGAGTTTAAAAACGGTGCTTTTGCATACTGAAAATACATTACCGTCTATTCCTGTCGAATATGCAGTCCACATGAAAGAAACTATGATAATATGAAACAGCTATTGAGATGCATAACTATAATTAACACAATTGACAAATTTTAAAGCTTATATCACTTTTACTGGGATCGCAGCTAGAATACAGCGAACTCTGCTGTTTTTTTTTTGTGTGAGTGGGACAGTCCATAAAGGGCACATCACTGCAACAGAAAGGAGTGGTTCGTTCAAAAGTCAATGCCACTGGTAGATTCTAAAAAGATTTTGTCCCCGCCTCTTTTTCGATTAGCTTATTAAATTTGGCCTAATGAAAAACGTTGTAAAGACACTAAGGCGAAATGAATTAGCGTTCCAGCATCTCCTTTAGAAGGTTGCAAGGCTAACTGAAGCAATTATCAAAGAGACTATTTCTGATGGATCACAGATTCAAAATTTGTTAAAAGACGTATATTTTGAGAGCATTTTAACAGATAATGGAAAATCATACTTTTCACCAACTCTGTTCCTTATCTATATTAATGACTTGCTGACCGAAACGAATAGTCCTGTTTACAGTTTTGCAGATGACAGTACCCTTGTCTCCCACTTTAGATCAGAAAAACCCTTACCAGCGACTGAGACTCATTACCGCAGACAGGAGCAGATTACAGTAATTAATCAAGACCTGGAGAAAGTTCTAACTTGAGGCGATCGAAATTTGGTCCAGTTCAATGCAGGAAAGGCCCAAACAGCCACGTTTACCAAGAGGGCCAATAGGCATTATGGCAGGATCGACCATTCCTTCATCGTCGTCAATCGGACTGCTGGGTGTCTCGGTCAACAGCAATATGGCCTGGTAAGACTACGTTGCTAAGATCGCAAAATGAGTCTCCCAGAAGCTTCGTGCGCTATTTCGCAACAAAAATCTCTATACATCGCAGCAGATGCTCTTGCCCTACAAAGCGCAAAAAAGACCGTGCTTAGAATATTGCTCACACATCTGGGGTGCCACACTAAAGCACACCCTAGAGCTGCTGAATTCCATTCAGAAGAGGGCTGTGCGCCTCGTCGGCGACCCGAAGTTGGCCCGGAATCTGGATAGTCTGGAACACCGCAGACATGTGGCCGAGATGTCTCTGTTTTACAGATACTTTCACGGCAGATGTTCTCAGAATTTAGCCCGCCTCATCCCGCCCCTGGCAACTCCTGTTAGACAGTCACGACAGACGGCAAGAGCGCACCAGTTCGTCGTACAACTGGAAACACTTAGAACATCGCTTTACAAGAACTCCTTTGTCTGGCGCACTGCATCACTGTGGAACTCACTCCCAGTACCTCTGTTTCCCACTTCCCACAACCTACAACAATTCAAGAACCGTGTCAATCAACATGTTCGCACACACACCGCTCGTCGAGCGCCATAGGATCTCTCCTTCGACTCTGTGCAACTGCCATAAAAAAAAACGATTCCCGTTTGGTCGTTAGAGCTGACAATTACGTTACCTTTATCGCAAATGTGTTCCCATCAAATGAAAAAATGGGTTGCATATGCCACTCAAGATACATTTTCTACATTCGCATTTGGGCTTCTTTCCAGTCAATTGAGCAGCTGTTAGTAACGAGCATGATGAACGTTTTTAGGGATCGGTAAGACAAGAAATCTTGTCTTGACAAGCAATTTCTTGTCTTGTGTTGACATATTTTCAAGAAATAAAAAAAATCTTGTCTTGACCATTTCTTGACAGTTGGTGTCTTGTCTTGACTCAAGAAATCTTGAATTTTCTTGATATTTTGACAAAAGGAGAACCCCCGATTAAAAGTAGCGGTAAGATTGGCTGATGTGATATTTATGCTTTATGCGTAGAATCGGGGCCAGGGTAGTATTGCTTTACAGTTCGTTGCTTCCTATGCGTTGTTTACGTAGCGAAATTTATGCCACTGAAGTAGACCTGCTTCGCAAAGTTCATTTTGGTTCTAATATCTTAGGCCATAACATATTCAAAAATGATAAAAAATCCTCTGAAAATAAATAATCATTAAGCATTAAAAAATAATGCAATTTAATTTGGCCCACAAGGCATTTACTAAAATTAAAATATCAATTTCAATTTTGTTTGTATATGCCTGTTTTTTAATGGTCATTATTCCGAAACCTTTCCAATCTTTTTTGCATATCCTTACATCTTCATTTCATTCGGTCGGTTTTTGCAACGACGTGAAACATTCGTTTTAAAAAATACCCCCCTGTTCTGTGCGCCATTGAAGCAGACCCGCTTTGCAAAGTACTTTTTCTATTTTGGTATCATAAAGAAGTCTTTTCGACACGCAAGGTAGTGTCGAAAAGAAGCTCTTTTCGACACTATTTTTGTTGACTGGTTGCTATGATATGAACAAAATTGTTCAATGTCAAGGCTCACTAGCAAAAATTTCGACACCGTTTTGAATGGAATTCCTAATAATACAGACGTCAAAAGTGACATGGCCGTTCTACTTTTGATCGCGACTTGAATAAATTAATGTTTTTTATTAAAAATCGTGCAAAATAGAAAAAATAGTATAAAATACACGTTTTAAAAGACATTTAGCGCACTCACACATTAGGAAACTCCCCGCGAGCGGGTCGTTTCCTAATTTCGTGCTCGTGCGAAAAAATATGGTCTTCTAAACTAATATCTTAATATACTATTTTGATCCCAATACCACGGTATAAATAAGTATACGGTAGGCTCATTGGAGACAAATTTCCAATTTCGCCGACAGCGCGCAGCGTTTGGCGACAGGGCGAATCCGGATGAATCTGGTTCGTAACCACTGGTGGCCACCGATGGCCCCGCTGCGAGAGACAGAGAGTGTGCAAACGCCCTGAGATTGTGTACTTTCACGACGCGTTGTCTTAAGGTGCGTCCAGACCTGTGACAAGACCACGTATCGTGACACCGTCGCGAACCTCGTCGCGTATAGTCTGGACGGTACTCCGTAACCGCAACGCGTGACATCGACGCGTTTACCGCGTGTCATCACTGCGTTCCATGTCCTGTCGGTCTTTTGGCGTCGCATCAAAGGGATGCTACGCCGCTTGGTTCGCCAAGTCTGGACGGGACCGCGTATCATCGGAACGTTTTGCATATTTAGTTGAATTTTAACCAGTGTAGCGGCTATTTTTGTTTCGAATTAGTATTTGCTTTTTTAATATAAAGATGGAATGTGGACAGGAGACAACGTTAACATTTATAGAATTACGCAATGAATGATCTATAACTATGTACGCTGCTGCTGCAACGTCCATGATGACCGACTGTTTTTTTATTTAAATGAGCGGAACGCTGTGAACGGGACTATGATACGCGACGATGACACGCGGGGATGACAGGCGACGATGACACGCATCGAAGTTCGCCTCGTCGTGAAAATGTTCGCGACGCTGTCACGTCACGGGGTTTTGTCACAAGTCTGGACGCACCTTTATAATAACCGATGAAGGCGCATCAGCGAATACTTTTTGAATCTCTCCCCACAGACTGCTCGCTGCTGCAGGTAGGGTGAAAAATTATTTTTTACCGTGCTGCGACTTTTGCGTTTGATCCAAAAACATCAAACTCTGTTTGCTGAGTGGATCTACTCGATATTATTTGTACTCTGCCAATACCTTAAGCCATAACTTATCCAAAAATGATAAAAAAGTCCTTTGAAAATAAAAAATTATCAAGCATTAAAAAAGGTTCCACTTTAATTTGGTCCACCCACAGTGTATATGTCAATTTTGGACATCCGACAAAGTGTCTATTATTAATAAAAAATTGCATAATAATTTTTTATTCATCTGTTAAAAATGTTGAAGTGCTTTGTTTTTATCCATTAAACTAGCAATCAAATTAATTTTTTTTAATAATTCTAGGTTTTCAAGAAATTTCAAGATTTTCTTGATTTCTTGCCAAGAAATCTTGATTTTGACAAGTAATTTCTTGTCTTGTCTTGAAAAACAAGGATCATTTCTTGTCTTGATCTTGTCTTGAAATCAAGAAGTTGTCAAGAAAATGACGACCCCTAATCGTTTTCATCAAGAGATACCAAAAATGGAGAAGAGGTACTAGGGAAAATAGAATTTTTCTTTGTTTGAAGACTACTGTTCGACTATTATTAGAGATGCTCCAGAAATAGTTTCCATGAGAATAGCAAAATGACGGCGTACCTAGTAATTTTAAAACTTAAAAATAATTATTTTTTACTACGTAACTTAAAATAAGGAACTTAGGTACGTCCTTGAAAACTGCAACTTTTTTTAATTTTATTGTAATTTTCCAGCACTCTAAAATTAACATAATACTTAACGTTGTATAAGGGATGCAACATATAAGTTAATATTTGTGGTCCAAAAAGGTAGGTATTATTATTATGAATTTGACGTTCATAATTATATTTATAACCTAAGGTAAATAAGTAATTACGTTTACAAATTCTTTACTAAAAGGGGTCATATTGCCTACTACCTTCAAATAAACACATTAAAATTCATAAGTTTACACAAAGCAATCGCCCCAATGTTAACATACACTGCAGAAGTAAACCATTCCTTTGGTATTTGCTGAAGTTTATACCTTAGAAACATAATTGAACTTGTATTTGTATTTGCTTAAATTCCGTTATTCGAGAAACCACTAACCCAAAAGACCCAATTTGAAATGTATTATGCTTCAGAGGTTTTTAAGGCTTTCACAAGATTCTTTTGAAATAAATTTTATAATTGCTAGTGAACTGTGGATCTTTAAAAACTACTGATCAAAATTGTTATTACAAACTCGATAAGATAGAATTAATTGAAATTTTGCTTAATTTAGTCAACGCTCTGATTATTATAATGGTTACTAAGACCATAGTTGACAAAGCCTTCACCGAATACATTTTAAATAAATATTTTCAATTTAGGGGTTGTATTTCATAAATATTTAATTATCTGAAGTACTTTATACTCTGAATTAAAAAAATTAACCTTAATAATCGGTTGGTTCCTTCAAGATTTCTTTATCATAAAGGTGAGAAGAATATGACGCGGAAATTGTATTAAAATTGGCCGTCCCCAGAAGTATATCAGTTAACACATTTTGGCTTAGATGAGCTTGGCTTCTCTAAGCTAAACCAGTAGAAATCAGTCAAAGCTAACTAAAACTTATCCAACCTGTTTATTGCGATAATAATAGCTTTACGTATACCTATTCAGTAAATCCATAAAAATGTACCCCTTTAAGATGGCTTATTCCGTTTATCTTCCTAATTAAAAACGTCTTTAATTAAAATACATTTTTATGTGATGGTAATATTACTAATAAAGGTTCCGTTTTATCAGGCATATTTCGGTTATTATAGCGTACCGTAATATCCTCTCAAAGGCAACTATTTTCTTACTGCATATCGTCTTGATTCACCCTTTGCGCTTTTCAAGAAAATTGTAAATACATCTTTCTGTAGGTGGAAAATTAGCTTTCTTATTTCAAATAATACATTTTGCATTTTGGAATATTTACCAACAATCCCAGCTAACGTTGTTTTATTATTATAAAAGCAAGGTTGACTGATCTTCAGGCGACAACTTCATCTTATTATTATTATTTCGATTTTATTTGAGCTAGTGAACTGATTTATTCGCTTTTTGAGATGTGCTTGTCGAATTTAAAGTTTGAAATGTTTGCGCTTCTAGCATCTTTAAACAATCGATAAAAGAATGAATTATTATATTCGATAGTTATCCCACAAGTGATGAATATTTTAGTGGTTAGACTTAGATTTTTTGTCAAATTTAAAAAAATAATAATGAGATCAAATTTGTTTAAAAACATCCGGATAGCGAAGATCAGGGGATATTTTTTAAAAGAAATTTACTGGAGTGGCATTTTTATGACAAATTTGGCAGAAAAGTGTCTAAAGTGTTCTCCATCAAAAATATCTACCACAAGTGGTATATAATAAGATTATATATATCGAGAAAGAATATACCTTTCTTTTTAAGGTATTTATTTTACAAATCTACACTAAAACAAACTAACCTAAGTATTAAATAATCTGGTAATGAATATGTATTTTTTATTTCTTATAATCATTAAACTAATAATGGTTATATACCTTATAGACGTACTTCTTTTGTTGCTAAAGCGTAGTGTGTGGTCACGTTGAATGCTAATTGCGGCTGCTTTTAAAGATAAGCTATAGATGCCGAGGGCTGTGCGATCTCTGAATCTTTTCTTAAACACCTGCTATTTTCGAATGATGGCCTTTGTCAAGATGCACAGTTGGCTATATAGATGAAGTAATTCCTTTGCCCGTTATTTCAATTAGTGTTTTTTTGCTATTAAATTGTGCATTAGCCCTAACTTGATGTTTTCATGAACAGTGATCCGTAGCGCCACACCTTGGTTGGCGTGCAGGTTATGTAGCTCAGATTAGGATCGATCTGCATGAGGTTAGAAGAGATGATAGAGAAGGCACTTCGGTAAAACAATAATAATGTCTTTTGGTCAAAGACTCAATGAATTTACACTTTACCAGATTGCTAAAACATTCATGTCCTTTCGATAGAGGTATGGTTTGAATTGTTTATAGGTCTTGGTCCTTCTTTTATAATAAAGGTCTTAAAGCGGAGTGTTGTGTTTTAATTTATGGTGAGCTTTAGTATTTATTTAAATGTTCTTAGTTTAGTTTAATTTCACTGAGCACTTTGGCACTGTAACTATTTTATTTAACTTTTAAAATCACTTGCCTTGCCTTAGAATTTTGGCAGATCTATTGTAGATTCGATTTGAGTACTTTAAACCGGTATCCTCCAAGAAAATGCGTTCCTGTCAGCTAGGTCTCTTGAGTTAGGTTCGAGGATTAGGATATCGATAGAACAACCAAAGCCTACGTTCTTGTGAACTGCAAGCAATGGTTAGAACGGAATAGGTGGGACTCAAAAATATGCCCGACTTCAACCTTAGGACATGGTGATATTTAATTAGTAGATTAAATGTTTTTAGTATTTCACAATATGTAGGATTAGTATATTTTCAGGTTCAGGAATGAGTGTTCACATTTAACGTTTTGTTTCCGAGTTGAAATTCCGTTCTTATCGGTCATGATCGGCGAACATAATGCTGAGCATCGGCTCATTGACCACTAAGCAAATTCCATTGTGTTAAAAGAGGTTAATTAAGTCATTAAGGTTTTCTGTGGTAATAAAATGGGGTTTGGATTGTTCATGTGATAGTATAAATTCTTCATCTTCTTCAACATTTTTATTTGAACTTTTAGACGAGCTTGACTGAAATAATTTTTTTGGAGGTTTAGGCACTGAGACAAGGTCAGAATTTAGGACCAGTTTTGTATTATTGCCTTTTCGTCGTTTTGCTCGCTTCACTGCACAAGAATAGCAATCGTTAACGTACTCTCTCAGTTCCTGCTAAATTCTGCAATACCAACCGAAAATAAATAAAAGTTTAAATAAGCATGTATATAAATTTCTTCTCGCCAGAACGCTATTTACCCTCTAAACACTTTTTACAGTTGTTACTAGCTACATGG